>WSFP011513825.1:0-12924 GCA_009831015.1 Picea engelmannii | reverse complement strand
CCAAATTTGTGAATAAATTGTCCACCTTCAGCCCCAAGCCAAGATGCCTTGATTACAAAAAATACGAGTTTTTAAAGGGTTTAGAAAAGCTAATTGCCTTATCTTGTAAGATAAGAGTAAATTTCCGCAATGATTCTGCTGATTACAAAAATAGAGGGGAATATAACCACTCCATATCACACTAAATCTCTAAAAACTAAAAGAGTTTGTTCTTGTTTACAAAAATGAACCAAAGATATGACTAATAAGCCCAGAAATTCTTCATATCATTTGATGACCATAAACTGCCAGATATCCTGAAAGAAAAGGATGAAATAAAGAAATTCATATATGCATTTGACCAATATCTTCTTAATTTCGAACAAGAATAAACTAGCTACAGAATCTGTTGATTTTGTAGCTAGTCTTATTTTATCAAGGAAATCTAATTTACTCTATAAACCAAGATATAACACAATTTAAGATAAAAACAAATCTTTACCTTTAACTGGAAAATCAATTCGATTTACAGGATGTTAGAATTGACCACTGTTGTTACACTCTCAACATTCTTCACTATTATGTTCCCAGTTGTTTTCAAACGTTTGCCCTGTCTGTGAACAACGGACTTTAGCCTATGATTTTCATCTGTTAGCGAGTCGACTTGAACAGTGAGGGTTTTGATTTGTGATTGTGAAATGGGTATGTCTTCATAATACTTATCAATCCAGAAAAAACAGATTTCACATTGTGAATCTGTGACAGCCGCTTGAGAATGCCCACGGTCATGTGTCGGAACGTCTCCACTGTTGCCTATGGATTTCTTATCAAACTTGATACCTGGAAATCCTTGATTGTGCTTCAGACAGGGTGGAAAATTATCCACAAAATTGTCATCCTAGTCGAGACCTGTTTTGAGGGAAGGAAGGTCTTCTTCAGCCAAGAATCTCTCTATCTCTGAATCGGAGCTCTCATGGATCTCGATCATTTTGATCGAGCTCACATGAGAGTTTGGTTTATTTCGTAGTTTCCTTGAGATCAACCTACTTGCCCTTTTATTTTTAAAACCTAGATCAATGTCACCTTTAGATGGTTTTCACATAGGCCTGTTTGCGTTCTTAGCAAAGGCATTAGAATAGGCGTGTTGTTCATGGCTCTACTCAGCAACTTTTGGGTCGGGTATAGGCTCACTGAGGGTGGTCGTAACACAGGCCTCTATAGATGAAGGAACCACTCTGGCAGGGACTATGGTTTCCTCTATCATGGGTTTGTCAACCTCTATAGCATTGGAATTAACGAAACCATTTCAGGTTAGGAAGGTGTTCCAATCATTATTTTGTAACTTTAATTGATGTACCAACAGTATCTTTATCAAACCGTGGCGAAATAGGCTTGAATCCAAACGTTGTCTCTTATACCTCTTCGCCATTTTATACAGGCTTCTCCACAGGTAATAGGGCATATTTAATTGAAATCTGATGAAATTCATCAGCAAACGTATGTGATATAAAAAAAAAAACAAAGCGGCCCTCGCATGTCACGAATTGTTTCAAAACTTCTAGCAAACCATGTCACTGGGTTTTCAATAAGGACACAGGCATACCTTTATCACAATAGTTGATTTTTCGAGATGTGAAGAGCGAGCTCCATGGAACCTCCTCAACCTTGGCGTTTTTGAACCACTTTTCCCCACTCAAAGGAAGACTTGTTGCTTGACCTAAAAATTCCTCTGTGACCTTGACCTGAAAGTCTCCTACCTTGGCTCGACATCCATCAAAAGAAAGGGCAAATTCCTGAGCGGTTCGCAAGTTAAAACCCTGGAATTTCTCAAGAAAAACAAGTCAGCCTTGACCCTTGAGATCCTCCCTTGCATCATCACACAGGAGTAGGGTCTGAGAGCCATTGGGTTCAATCCTGACGACCAGGGCCATGGGGATACGAAAGGTAGACAATAAAACACAGTGAGTATGGAAGGTTTCTAGGAGAAGACCAGAGCGACATTTCAGACCCAAAAACTCATCAATACCCTAGCGCATATGAATAGAGGTTCTTCAATACCAAATGAAAGGCGTTTTTTGAAATGAATTCCAGGAGTACATGCGAAACCCGAGACTTAGCTCGAGGTGATGGGCTTATCATTGTCGAACTACCACCTCCCACAGGGTACAGGCCACGACCAGGTGCATTAAACTTCATCATTGCGCAACAAGGTGGGTTTGGTTTCTAAAGTTTAGGAGAGGGAAAATTTTATAAACCAAAATGTAATGACAAGGATAGGCATGACCAAGAGCCACAAAAAATATATATCATGGTTTAAATCAAATGGATCATTGGTGATTCAAATAACAACCCAAAGCATGCTTCACATTTGAGGAGTCAACAAAGAAGATGAGCTTTATAGCAGGAAACAAAAATCCTTATTAACAAAAACTGTAGAGCCATCCATCTTTCATAAGCTTTAGATAAAGAGGTAAAACAATCATAGGTTTTAATGCTTCGTTCATGCTTTCAGTCATGAACGAAGCATGGAAACGAAAATACTAGGAATAACCGAAAGATCACATTTGTAGTTTCAAAAATTGC
The DNA here is from genome assembly GCA_009831015.1 of Picea engelmannii. NCBI lineage: Eukaryota > Viridiplantae > Streptophyta > Pinopsida > Pinales > Pinaceae > Picea > Picea engelmannii. Next base: position 10,362 of record WSFP011513825.1, on the reverse strand, counting down.
TTATGAAGAACAATAATCGTATGACCCCTAGGTAGGCATTTACATAATTTATTATTTGATGCTTTAAAAGGTTGAAAATATGTAGGGCTGCCAACAATGGCGACTTGCTGGGAGAAGTAGTTATCTCTGTATCACTGACGAGTTCATGTTAGAAATGTTTGAATGATTTCAAATTAGAAAACAACTGAAAGACATTTGATCATCTTTGATAATCATTACGTGGTCCAGCTTAAGATATCTTTCATTAAAAAATGAAATCTGGTGACAGACTTCACAAATGAAAGCCACGATGTTTAAGTTAATGGCTCCAATGTTGTTGACAAGGCCACTGCTGCCAGCAGGTGTCCATAGCCTCGACGGGGATGTCAATTAACCCACTCTGACACCTCTATCATGTCCAGGAAATTTCAAATAAGAATGAAGGATGCTTATGATCAAAAAGAATTTTACCTGAGAATTTTCTTTAACCTGACATCGCTTCGCTGCCAGCGGGCCCGTTCAGTACCCCGGCGAAGTTGTCTTGGCATCATGCATGCATTAACCCACTGCCAGTAGACTTGTTCAGTATCCCGATGGCTTTGCAAACACTTCCCACAACTCTTGGGAGAATTATTGATATAATTTAAAGATATTCAGAAGAGCATGGTGATGCTGAAAATTTAAATCTTTGGCACATTTGTTATTTTCCGACTCTTTTAATGTTTGCTTGCTAACCTTCATCATGGTCTGAAAATAGTTTACTGATGAAACTAATTTTTTGAGGACAGGAAGGCATCCTTGAGTTGCTTTCTTTAAAAGCAGGGACATTGTAAAGAGCTTTTAATGGTAGTCATGTTTGCTCTCAAATGCAAATTGAAACCAAAAATCAATTCTCGACAAAAAACCATCTTTAACTAGTCTACGTTTTTTTCTTACAGCAATTGATGCTCCGACAGTCCTTGACAGTTGTTTAAAGATGAAGTGTTATGTTCTCCCTTTTGAACTAGACCGTAATACAGGCATGTTTGAACGAGAAGGCCAAAACAAAAATTAATAAAAGAAAGAAAAGGAAAAGGAAAACCAAAACAAACCAAAACAGAAAAGATATGCACAAAAGGTGTATTTAGGATTTGTCAGGAGAAATACCTGTTGAGAGCTTGGTCGTTCACTAGAAAGGTGTCTGGTTGTCCCTCTAAATTCTGCAGGCGGAAAGAATTGGGACCTAGTTTTTCAGCGATTAAGAAGGGTCCCAACCACAGGTTTTGGAACTTTGTATGTTCGCCTTTCCCCTCATGAGGTTTATCCCACTTGAGGACAAGATCACCTACCTCAAAATTCCTATCTGAGGCAAAACTCGAATCAAACCAACTTTTGACAATATTTTGATGTTGATCCAGTTTTTGGTTCGCTTGAGCTCTTACCTCTTCTAACTTCAGCAAATAATTAATCTGACTTTCCAAGGGAGGGCAATATTCTTCCTGAACTTTCTGGGATAGTTGAAGAGAAGGAAGCAGAACGTGAGGAGGAAGAATTGCTTCCCTTCCGTAAACAGGAAAAAAGGGGGAATTACCAACAGTGGTTTTCAGGGTCACCCTATCAGCCCACATTGCATTAAAAAGTGTGTTGTGCCAGTTTTTGTGGTTTTTGAAAACTATCCTCTTGATGATCTTGATCAGGTTTTTGTTTGTCGATTTTGCTAAACCATTTCCTTGGGGGTAATAGCTGGCAGAATATTTCAGTTTTATCCATTTTTCTAAAGCAAAGACACTCATATAGAGGGATGAGAAATAGGAGGCATTATCGAAAACCAGACATTCGGGAATACCGAATCGAGTAATTATGTTTGAATTAAGGAAAGATATTACCTGACTGGTGTTTACCACTTTTAATGGTGCAGCCTCGGACCATCTAGTAAAATAATCTATTGTTGTAATGATGAATTTATGTTGTTGCAAGGAGGTGGGGTTAATTGGGCCAATGATGTCAAGACCCCATTGCTGAAAAGGGAAATCCACCGAGACAGGTTGCAGCGGGAATGTTGCCTTCTGTACTCTTCCAGAAACCTTTTGACAGATTACGCATTTGTGGCATAATGTATGGGCATCTTTGAAAAGCGTGGGCCAATAATACCCTGCCCTTATTACTTTGTGGGCGGTAGTGTCTCCACTGAAATGCCCACCAGCTTCCCCTACATGCAACTCAAATAAGACTTTATCTGCTTCATCTCTTGCTAGACAACGCATAAGGATTTCATAAAAAATTTTGCGAAATAATATACCATTCACAAGATGGAAAGGTGCAGGCTTTAATCTCAACGCTCTCCTCTTTTTTGGATCAAGGTGACGAGGAGCTAAACTGTGTGTTAGATAAAACTTAATTTCATCATATCAAGAATTGGTAGGATTTTGTACACAGTAGATTGGACTTTGATCTTCAATTAACATATCAGTTTGACTTTGTTGTTCTTCAACTGAATCAACACCTAATTTACATAGACCTTGGCCTCTAACAATTTGCACCGGGGTGATCTCAAGGTCATACTCTTGTAAGGATGTGACCCAGTTTGCCCGCTTTTCACCCAGTTCTTTCTGTACTAGCAAATTTCTGACAGCAGGGTAAGGAACAATGACTTTAGTTCTAGATTTCAGTAGATACGATCGAAAATGTTTTACCGCTTTAAAAACAATGTAAACTTGTTGATCTACAGCTGGATAATTAAGCTCTGCTCCCTTAAAGGCTGAGCTTATAAAGGCAATGGGAACCTCGTTGTTTTCATCATTCTTTTGGGTTAGCACAGTGGCATAAGATCAATCGGAGGAAAACGTGTAAAGGGTGAAATCTCATGAAAAGTCAGGGCTTATTAGAGATGGAGCCTCCACTATGGATTTTTGATTGAGTCAAAATCGTGACTTTCTTGAGGTCCCCAATGATATTGTACATCCTTTTTTATTAAGTTTTGTAAAGGCCTCGCCATTTCTGAGAAACTCGAAACGAACCTTCTGACAAAATTTATCTGGCCTAGGAAAGATTGCATAGATTTTTTAGAAGAGGGGGGAGGAAGTTTTGAAATGACTTGAGTCCTCTCGAGATCAATGATCATACCTTCATTGGATACTATGAATCCGAGCATCTTGCCTTGTTCCACTGCAAAGACAGATTTTTTAGGATTTAGAGAGATGTCGTACTTACAGCATCGTTGTAAAACAGATCTTAGATGGGCTAAATGATCTCCCTTATTCTTGGAGAAAACAGTGACATCATCGAGATAGACCACTACATATTGATTGATTATACTGCAAAAAGTGATATCCATCACTCTTTGGAAAGTGGCATCAGCGTTTATAAGTCCAAAGGGCATCCTTCTATAAGCATAGGTACCCCAGGGAGTATGGAAAGTGGTTTTCAGCTGGTCTGGAGGAGACATGAGGACCTGTTTGTACCCTGAAAAACTGTCTAGTAGCGACAATCTTTCAGAACCGGATACATGTTGGAGAATTTGTTCTATCGGAGGGACAGGGAAGTTGTCTTTGTCAGATTCTCGGTTTAAGTTTCGAAAGTCGACACATAGTCGAATTTCGCCACTTTTCTTCCTCACAGGGACAAGGTTAGAAACCCATTGTGTATGCTTTACTGGGAAAATTATCTTTGCATTCAAAAGTTTGTTTAGTTCCTTCTTGACCGTTGTTTCAAGTTTTGGGTGCATCTTTCTTAACTTCTGTTGAAAAGGTTGAGTCTGGGGTTTCATGGGAATGGTATGTTGTATAATGTTAGGTTCAAACGTTTTTAGATCATCATATGTCCAAACAAAGACATCCTTAAATTCTTTAAACAGTTTTATAAAGGTTGATTTCTCTTGCTCGGAACATGCCATTCCCAAATTGATGCATTGTCGATTATCTTTAGTTCCCATATTTACCTTTTCATGGGTTAAGGAAGAACTGTTCCTTTTACAATTTACCGATTTTATGAATTTGTCATGCAAATCATAAAAATTTTCTAATCTTACCACAGATTTCGGGATAGAATTTACCAAATCTGATGTCGTTTCGGGAGACCTTGGGTCTGATATTACCATAAAATTGCTAAGGTCTTCATCATGGGTGCCTTCATCGATAACCGCACCTCTAAAAGTGTCTTCCATGTGCAAGAAACCGATGATCTATTGATCATCATCGAACACTCTCCTGTTAGTTATGTTGTCTGGGACTGATGGTCTGAACAACAACTCGATCGAAAATGCATTCGGAGAAAGGTCTTCTGTGGGGAAAAGTTTGGAAACAACATTAGCTAACAAGTCTGCCTCAGAATTATTTAATCTTGGAATGGATTTAATGTTAAATGCGAAAAATCTGTGCATTAGATTCCATACCTCAGCTTGATAACTTTTTAGGTGTGGTGATAGGCAATGAATGGAATTTCTTACCTGCCTGACCACAATTTCTAAATCATCGAATACCATTAAATTTTGTATTTTCAGATCTAGTGCCTTTCTGAGTCCTTGCAGAAGTGTCTCGTATTCAGCCGTGTTGTTTATGCATTCAAATTCTAATCGGCAAGCGATCAAAGTTTTTTTACCTTGTGGGTCAATGAGGACACATCATGTACCAGATCCTTCTTTAGATTTGGATCCGTCGAAGTAGAGAGACCATATGTGAGCCTCATCAGCCGTATGTGACACATTAGGAAGAACTGTCGACTATGTGCATGTCATGAGTTCTGACTGTTGTTCCAGGTTAGTAATGATAGAATTTTTCGCCATGAAGTTACCGAAAAAGGTGTCCATTCCCTACATTTTGGGTGAATTAGCGAAAGCAGTAAATGGTTCATTGGCGTCATTTAAATCGGTCACGATGAGCTTGAGGTAATGCTCACGATTGATCTTGATTCTGTTAGGCTTTTCATTCTCTAGCAACCAAAAATGGGACCAGTCTATCGCAAAGTAGCCATGCAACTGTTCAAACCAATCCCTGCTTAAAAATAAGCCATATACTTCAGAGATGTCAATGACAGTGATATCAATGATCTGGTGAACTTTCGGATTAGAGGATAATCTAATAAGGACATTTTTTAATTCACCTATCACTTTAACGTTGGTTCGATCAAGCTGAATAATTTTCAGACTGGAAGGTTGAACTTCAACATTAATTTTTTGGCAGATAAACCAAGGTATTACATTTGACGATGCGCCATAATCTACCATACAATTATGTACATTCCTAATGAAAATTTCGAAGGTCAATAAAAAATGTGGGACATTTTTATAAACATTGACAACAAAACTTTGTTGGTTTTTAGTCGCAGTCCCTAGAATTATTTTATCTACATTTGTTATACTTTTTACGGCAAGGTCTCTTTTATCCGAGAGTTCTAGTGTAGTTTTAGCATGGACCTTTTGAGGTGTTTTAGGGCTGATTTCTGCCAATTTCGTGTTGTTTAGATTATTGTTTTTGTTATTTTCCGCAATGTTCTGAAGCATCTTTTGCAGAAGAAAAAGAAATTTCAACAATTCATAAACAGAAATATTAGCTCTAAGTTTCTTAATGTCTTCAATCAAATCGTATTCTAAACTTGGGGTTGCTAAATTTTGTTTAGTTTCAGTCTGCTTAAATTATTTTCTGGGCGCATTAGTTCCAATTTCAGAAGAGGGTTTATTCTGGATTTTACTTCTGGTATTGTACGGATGAACCGTTTCAAAATTGGCTTGAAAGATACTGTCTGAAAAATGCCCGAAGATGTTGGGAGAGGGTTCGTCCTCTTCCATTGTTTCTTGTTCAATCATGTCTTCAAAAATCTCAGGGGGAACTAGGTTATCATGTGCTTCAAGGATTGTCTATATGGAATATTGTAGGCTTTCTAGATTAAGGCCTTCAGAATTTAAGTTGGGCAGGTTTGTGGGAAAATATTTTCTAAAAGGGGGTTTGTAAGATCCCTTGCTTGAAGAAGCTTCTTCAGTTGATCTCATTAAATCTATGAATTGATTTGACAATTTCTGAACGACCTTTTGTAAATCTTCCAGATCTGAACTCTCTGATTGAGTTTTGGTTTGGGGAGGTCTAGGAAGAATTTTTATTTTCTTCTTGGAAGATGGGGTAATCTCTGCCTCATTACTGATAGTATCCTTTAGGCTTAGAATATCTTTCTCAATTTGGCTTGCTTCCTCGAAGGCTTCCAATAGCATTGCCTTCTTAGACCTTTTTACCCAAATTGTTATATTATGGTGTAGAGCTTTGGTGTAATATGCGACGATAAGATTTTCAGCAGGCATTGAATCAATGGGGATCTGATTCTTTAACATGAGAAACCTTTGATTAAAAATTTTTATTTTTTCTTTAGGGTTCATATTTAAGTTGGAGAGTTCCATGACTAAGACTTCAGGATATTTTTCATCTCCGAATTTCTCGAGGAAACAAGACTCGAATTTATCCCAAGATACAATGGTGTGGGGTTGTTGGGAAAAATACAACGTAGAGGCATTTCCTTTGAACGTATACAGAAAAAGTCTACATACTACATCCTCGTATTCTACGCTTCGGAGTCTAATGGATAGCATGATTTTTTTTATGTGATCCTTAGCGATTTGTTTAGAATTTGGATCGAATTTAGGGAGCCATTTCTCTAGATGTTTAGGCAAAGGGTGTTGTGGTCCAAGTATGGCCACAACATATTGATCGAGCCAGGGCCTGGCGGGATTGTTTGGATTTTCCATGGGCGAAGGTGGTGTTGGAGGCTGAGATGAAGAACTACCTTCGTCAGATGACTCACCTCCCGATCCAGATCCTCCGACTGCAGGAGTGAGGATGCAATCTGGATCCGTAGGATTTAAGAGAAGACCAGTGCCTTCAGGTTGTTCCCTGATATCAGAGAACTCTAAAGGTTGATTCATTGGCTGACCTGGTTGTCTAATACGGGCCAAAACATCGTGTTTCCCATAAGTGATTGACGAACAATTTCTTATACGTCGGATCCTGGAGGGTTTCGTGTTACTAGCTCAACGATAATCTGTGGATTTTCGTTTGAGGTGGTTGTTGTTTGAGAAGTAACGTTATCGTCAGAACGACTTCTTGTTACTATAGGAGAGTGGGTGTGTGGGGGAGGAGTATTGCAACCTCCACGTGCCATCAATCGTGTTTAGGCCCTCCTTCTAGCGCCATTTGTTGACGGGCGAAAGTGATCATCCATCAATTGGAAGAACGAGTCCAGCCCAGGGTTGTCTAAATAACCCAAGTCGTTTGGTATAACTCGTTCTAACGGGTTTAATGTCTCCGTTGGCCAATCTAAAAGTCCTAGAAGGAACGAATAAAATAAATAAAAGAGCTAACTAGTAAATAACCACTTAATATGTATATGTACATAAATATATATAACTATTTTAGATAGTATTTAAACAACAGATCTATCTATCTTATTTATGTGCATGATATACAAGTTGCGAGTTTTAATCTAGATTAACAAAAATCTATGTGAAGATGGTTGCTTTAACAAAAGAAGATAAAGAAAGCACATAAGCTATTTTTGTTTTCTCTTTATTAATCTAAGATTAAATAAAAATATACTATGAAACATGAGTATGTGGACGGTCAAAGCCAGACCATATATTAGAGTTTTGAAAACAAACAAATGACAAAAAGAATAAAACTAACCTATTAATGCATCCAACATCTGTATGATTATAGAATGTCCAGCCAGCCTGTCCAAAAGATAAATCTGCAATGAACCTTGAACTGTTTGGAATAAATACAAAATAGTATATTGACTGTTGAATTTCAATGACAAAACGATGAGATGCAACTAATCGATGTGATATTTGTGATTGTAAGCAATTACATTCAAGATAAATCTAACTGTAACAACATGCTTTTAATTATTCAACAAAACTAAAGAAAAATCTTCTCATTTGGGTTGAATGGATGATCACTATTTTTAATATCTGAAGCATCAAAATGTGGATGACATTTTAAAGAAATTTTCCCAATGTCATAATAAATAGTGAAGACAAAAGCTATCAACAACTATTAATTAATTAGGATAAACAAACCATAAACGAAAACAACATTTACAGAGAGATAAAGCCGAAATGTAAATATATGTTCCATCCAAATTCGTGAATAAATTGTCCACCTTCAGCCCCAAGCCAAGATGCCTTTATTACAAAAAATACGATTTTTTAAAGGGTTTAGAAAAGCTAACTGCCTTATCTTGTAAGATAAGAGTAAATTTCCACAATGATTTTGCTGATTACAAAAATAGAGGGGAATATAACCACTCCATATCACACTAAATCTCTAAAAACTAAAAGAGTTTGTTCCTGTTTACAAAAATGAGCCAAAGTTATGGCTAATAAGTCCAAAAATTCTTCATATCATTTGATCACCATAAACTGCCAGATATCCTGAAAGAAAAGGATGAAATAAAGAAATTCAGATATACATTTGACCAATATCTTCTTAATTTTGAACAAGAATAGACTGGCTACAGAATCTGTTGATTCTGTAGCTAGTCTTATTTTAGAAACGAAATCTAATTTACTCTATAAACCAAGATATAACACAATTTAAGATAAAAATAAATCTTTACCTTTAACTGGAAAATCAATTCGATTTATAGGATGTCAGAATTGACCACTACTGTTACACTCTTGGCGTTCTTCACTATTATGTTCCCAGTCGTTTTCAAACGTTTTCCTTGTCTGTGAACAACCGACTTTAGCCTATGATTTTCATCCATTAGCGAGTCGACTTGAACAGTGAAGGTTTTGATTTGCGATTTTGAAATGGGTATGTATGCATAATACTTATCAATCCAGAACAAATAGATTTCACATTGTGAATCTGTGACAGACGCTTGAGAATACCCATGGTCGTGTGCCGAAACGTCTCCATTGTTGCCTATTGATTTCTTATCAAACTTGATACCTGGAAATCCTTGACTGTGCTTCAGGCAGGGTGGAAAATTATCCACGAAATTGTAAGCCTGGTCGAGACCTGTTTTGAGGGAAGGAGGGTCTTCTTCAGCCAAGAATCTCTCTATCTCTAAATCGGAGCTCTCATGGATCTTGATCATTTTGATCGAGCTCACATGAGAGTTTGGTTTATTTCGTAGTTTCCTTGATATCAACCTACCTGCCCTTTTATTTTTAAAACCTAGATCGATGTCACCTTTAGATAGTTTGCACATAGGTCTGTTTGTGTTCTTAGCAGAGGCATTAGAATGGGCGTGTTGTTCATGGCTCTGCTCAGCAACTTTTGGGTCAGGTATAGGCTCACTGAGGGTGGTCGTAACACAGGCCTCTGTAGATGAAGGAATCTCTCTGGCAGGGACTATGGTTTCTTCTATCATGGGTTTGTCAACCTCTACAGCATTGGAGTTAATGAAACCATTTCAGGTTAGGAAGGAGTTCCAGTCATCATTTTGTAACTTCAATTGATGTACCAACAGTATCTTTATCAAACCGTGGTGAAACAAGCTTGAATCCAATCGTTGTCTCTTATACCTCTTCGCCATTTTATACGGGCTTCTCCATAGGTAATAGGGCATATTTAATTGAAACCCGATGAAATTCATCTGCAAATGTATGTGATATAGAAAAACAAAACCAAAGTGGCCCTCACACATCACAAATTGTTTCAAAACTTCTAGCAAACCATGCCACCGGGTTTTCAATAAGGACACAGGCATACCTTTATCACAGTAGTTGATTTTTTGAGATGTGAAGAACAGGCTCCACGGAACCTCCTCGACCTTGGCGTTTTTGAACCACTTCTGCCCGCTCAAAGGAAGACCTGTTGCTTGACCAAAAAATTCCTCTGTGACCTCGACCTAAATGTCTCCTACCTTGGCTTGGCATCCGTCAAAAGAAAGGGTAAATTCCTGAGCAGTTCGCAAGTTAAAACCCTGGAATTTCTCAAGAAAAACAAGCCAGCCTTGACCCTCGAGATCCTCCCTTACATCATCACACAGGAGTAGGGTCTGAGAGCCATTGGGTTCAATCCTAACGACCGGGGCCATGGGGATACGAAAGGCAGACAATAAAACATAGTGAGTATGGAAGGTTTCTAGGAGAAGACCAAAGCGACATTTCAGACCCAAAAACTCATCAATACCCTAGCACGTATGAACAAAGGTTCTTCAATACCAAATGAAAGGCATTTCGTGAAATGAATGCCAGTACATGCGAAACCCAAGACTTAGCTCGAGGTGATGGGCTTATCATTGTCGGACTGCCACCTCCCATAGGGTATAAGCCACGACCAGGTGCATTAAACTTCATCATTGCGCAACAAGGTGGGTTTGGTTTCTAAAGTTCAGGAGAGGGAAAATTTTATAAACCAAAATGTAATGACAAGGATAGGCATGACCAAGAGCCACAAAAAATATATATCATGG
>WSFP011513824.1:0-12924 GCA_009831015.1 Picea engelmannii | reverse complement strand
GCCCATAGTTAAAGATATTTGTTTGATCATTAATCTTTGAAAGTACTGTCATATTTGATTGTATATTGTTGATTATCCTAATGTCAATCCATTAAGGTTGAGTTATCCCATTGATCCACACATACATAAACACAAAAACAATTTTACTTTAAGTTACCAAGCATCTTTGACTTACAACCTCAAAGAGTTTCTTGAAGAGAAAACAAATTGGCATCGTTGTCAAGGAGAGGATATTGAAGCTCAGCTTCCTTGGGAGACGACAAGATCCAACTTTGATGATAGAAAAAGACTGGACATTATCTCGGTTGTAATCATCTATCTAGCGAATCCATGAAGGACGGGTTCAATGGTGACTTCATCCTTTTGAAATCTGTTGGCGACTCCACTGGTATGAAATGAACAAGATCTTAGCTAAGAGATATGCTTTTTGTGATTTTTCAAAGACTGTTGGTTTCCCTAATCGAGTGCCTAGTAGAGATGAATGGGAAAATAGTATTCCCAGATTTCGAGGAGAAGAGTGGGAAGTGTCAGCTGAACATTTGTTGGATTTTCACGATTGCATGCATCGGTTGCAAATTGTGCATGAGGATGTTCAGATCAGGCTCTTCAGGTTTTCATTATAGGGAATTTCTCGTGATTGGTATTGGTCTCTTCCTCTTTCAAGTGTCATCTCTTTGGCATATTTTCATGTTGTTTTTCATGTGTTTTGTAAAGACAATTTTTCAGATGACTTTCTCTATCCTGAGTGTTGTCATGAATTCAATCTTTTGAATAAAGAATTAGACATTCTTGAAGAGTATGTTGTTGTAGAAAATACCCTTCATTATGATTGAGAGATTGGTGATTCACATCATGATAACTGTAGTGAATCTTTTGACATTGTACCAAATGCATCTATTGTTTCAGGTTGTCATGAAGATCAAATTGTCTCCTCTAAAAACTTAAAAAATGATGAGCATATTTTTACATCAGCCTGTGACAGATTTGAACCTGCAACAGATACTAAGGGCAGCCCTCAATCTTTTGATTTATAGACAAAGGGGAATTGCAGCAGACGTGAAGATGAAGAAGAACAGATTTCTACAACAAATGATGTTGACTTGAGCAGCAACCAGCCAATATATAACAACTATGGATCTGATTTTGATGAGCCTTTTTCTTTGCCCATCAAGGAACAACATCATGTTGAAATCATCCATTGTATGTTCACATAAGACATTAAATATGATGAGTTTAATATGCCTGAAGATTTAATATCTTCTCTTCTGTTTGCAGCATCTCATGAACAAAAGACCGATATCATTTATGAAGAAGATACCAAACAAAGGGTTAGTAGTCAAATCAACTCACTGTTATTTTCATAATAGCAAAAACCTGTTGATGAGCAGATCCATACATCAGAAGGAGAAGAAAGGCTTGAGCAACAAGCAGAGTTAACTTCTTTTTATGATCCGGTAGTCGTTTCTATGGAGTTATGTTTTTCAGAAGTCTTCAGTTGTGCAATCTTTGGAATCAAAGCAAATGATGATTGTAAGTATGCTCTGCAAGTTGAAATTTTGTTGCACGACATGAAGTGTTCTTTGACATTTATTTGCATGCAAAGATATTTTGTAAATATTTTGATGTTATTATGGCTTCATTGGAAGCATGATGTCATATGATGATCATGTTTTTATTGTTTAAGAGTAGGAATAGGTAGAGAATAAGCTCGTCATCAAGCATGGTTGGAGATTCTTTTTAGTTTGTTAGTTTGCAGCAGTAAAATTTACATTCAAAGTTTGAATAAAGATTGTAGAGATCTAGTGATGGCATTAAATAACTCCATAGACCAACGGACTAGACACAATACAAATTGTGGATGATTGTAGAGCAGGTTACAGGTAGGCTACATGCAGGTTACAAGTTTGCAGGGGATCGGTTCTAAAGGCCCAATGACTCCATGCCCAATGATAAAGGCACAAGGTCTGCTAGGTTCTTAGAAACCTCACAGGGAGGTCTCCAATTATAAAGGCTAGATGACTCCATATCCAATGGTAAAGGAGACTGGAACTACTAGGTTCTTGGAAACCTCGCAGGGAGGTCTCCATCCCAGTTGTAGCCAAATGTTAGCGATAAAAAATACAATGGTATTTTTTAGATTGTCCTCATTACTCTCTATTTGAATTTGTCATTTTCTTAGGTCTTTTGGCCAGTGTCATAAGTGCCAAAGCCTTCATCAAGCTCCCATTGATCATTTTTTGTCCATAGTTTCTTCTGACCTGTATTCCAAAATATGGATTTTTGTATGTTCATTAAGTTTTAGGCTCGAAGGCTAGCTAGATGTGACCTGCAGTCAAAGAATAACACATTAACTTGCATACAATATCATCAATTTATGAGTCAAGAGCCAATGATAAAGTACCTAGACTAAGATACATGGAGGAGAAGCCTACGAAGTAGTTAAAGTTTTATGTTCATCATATTGAGAATATTATCACATGTTATTGTTTTTAGATACTATAAAGTTTATTAATACAGTTGTGCGCCAAGGAGAAACCTAGCTCGAGCTTCATGATGTTATCTGGAGGTTTGTTGTCCATGAACAACTGTCAAGAGGAAAGGCCAAGCGATGAACAAATGGACAATATCCAATTGTCGAGAATATAGTGTAGATGTCCATCAGATAGCTCACATCACGAGGATTAGTTCATGCCACAAGGAGAGAGACTACCAGAAGCATTATATTTTTTCAACACATCGACAACATCAGAGTATTAAGTTGTATAGAAGTGTCACCTATTACAAGCCAAATGGTGAGTCGCATGGTTGAGCAATTCAAATTTGTATTGGCACGCAAATACAGAGTTCAAGTTATGATAAGTGAATTGAATTCATTTTTAAATCTGGCATACGAATGTTGGTCCTGGATTGAAAAGTCATTCAAGTTTTGAACAGATCCGTAAAGAGAAAAGTGAAGTATTATTATCTTGTGTAAGAATAAATGTGTCTGTACTCTGAATGTAAGAAAAGCTAAAAATTAGCTTTCGGTGGCTAATGGATAATTTCCATTGTGATGTAAGTTTCCGAAAGCCTTTACTTTCGGCAGCTAAAATGATAAGCGCCAAGAACTCTCAGCTGCCGAAATCACAGAAGAATGTCAATGGTTAACACGTCTCCTCAAACTCAAAACCATTTTTGATACAGGTGTCAAAGGTCGCGCAGTTGTCAATGGTAAATGTAGCATTGGTTGTTGGAAGGTTTAACATCCCAAATCCATGAGTCAACCTACAGACCCAAGCTTGAGTCAAGTCTCATGTCAAGCCACAAACCAAATAAACAAAGCCCAGTGCAATTACCAAGCTTGACACCACTCATTTCATCAAACATATCACGTTTTAATGCACAGATGTCAAGACAATGGTGCCTAAAAGATTATAGGTGTTCGAGGTTTTCTTTTTGTGCCCAATAGACAAAGTTTTTGGGTATCTAGTACTTGCAGGTATCAAATATATATGCCAAGTGTTTTTATCAAAGCCATAAACAAAGACAGAGATCTAGAATGGTTGTAGTTGTTATTGATAAAATCAACAGTCCAAGCATTTCTTAAGAACCCAGATGGAGATATAAAGCCATCATTCCATTTTGTCCAGTATTATCCAAGCCTCAATAGATCAAGATGTTTCCTGAAAGGCACTTGTATAGAATGTTTTCTGCAGATGAAGCCCCCAAATTGTAATCGCCCTTCATAATGTCCCTCCTGCAAAAACTCAAACTATGTTGTGGAGTATCGAGGTGTTAAAACACAAGAAGAGAATGGCATTGAACATGCTGAGGAGCAAAGAATGCATAAAATACAAGAATCTATGCATGCTACATAGACACTATCCTCTGAATAAGTTGACAGACAGGAGCTTCTTGTTCCCAATTCAATTTCAGATACAAATGGGATTCTTGCAACTCATGTTTCATCTGGGGTTGCTGAGACAAGGTCCTTACCTTTGCCTGGTCGATACAACAGAGATGATGATTTTGACTTAGACCTAGAAGACATAATGGTTATGGAAGCTATTTGGTTCTCTATCCAGAAGCATGGTGCACATAGAATCTCAAGACCTGCTTCTTTATCCTTCGAAAATAATCATTCATCTATACCTGGTCAAACATATAGATTGGGGGATAGTTTTGAGTCTACTATGTCATATCCAACATCAGATAATTCAAGAGAAGTAGTGCCAAGTATCTTTGTCATAGGGGGCCTTGCTTGTGCAATTGTGACATTAGCTGAAAGACAAATACTAAATAGTGATTCGAATTTTGCAAGGAAAAATTCTCAAAATCATCAAAGTTGCAGAGACCCTGTTGGAAGAGGTGTCATAGAGAGACAAAAGGTTTCATACCATAACACAAATGGTGAGCAAGAATTATCAGTCTCTTATATTGATGAAAGAATGCGTGGAAACCAAGAGAAAGAAGAGCAAGATAAGACCTATTAGAGCTCTATCTTCTGTTGAGAAAAATCAGGTATAAGTTCTAGATGTTAAAGAATATTTCATCCAGAATATAGAGAAGTTGTCGAAGACTATAAGTTTCATAAGGTTTTGATTCCCTTAAGTTAGAACTTGATCCTATTTTTCATAATTTGTTTTGAACACATGTTATTTTTAGTATTTCGATCCTCCTTTAGAGGATCTCAGTTATTTTGTAAAGGCTATAAAGCCAAGAACTTCAGATGAAGTAAGGGTTCGATTTTGGATACAAGGGCCTTATGCTATTGTATAGTTTTTCAGATATATATACAATCACAGTCTTCTTTCACTTTTGATGTCAGACCTTCATCCATTACCTTCTTTTCTGTACTCTTATTCAAGTTGTCTTAACTGGTAATGACGGTCATCTCATTAGTCAGTTCATAGCTTGATTAATAGTTATTTGTATTGTTTATTAAACCCATCATTGTGTATCTAGTTTATAAGCATTGATTTCTTCACCCATAGTTAAAGCTATTTTTCTGATCATTAATCTTTGAAAGAACTGTCATATTTGATTGTATATTGTTGATTATCCTAATGTCAATCCATTAAGGTTGAGTTATCCCATTGATCCACACATACATAAACAGAAAAATAGTTTTACTTTAAGTTACCAAGCATCTTTGACTTACAACCTCAAAGAGTTTCTTGGAGAGATAACAACACATGCCAACGCACTAGATCAATAGATTTATATCATTTGCAATATTAGGAATATCATTTGTTTCTAGCTCATAGGAATTTATATTCAACCTAACTTTTTCTAGGTGCCTTGACGTTTGCTCATGCCTCACAAGGCTTAACTAGGTTCACAGAGATTGTACGTTCCCCCTAACTTTTTCACTGGTCTGTCTATGCTCACAGAGGTTGTACGTTCCCCCTGAATTTTGCACTAGACTTTCTATACTCACAGAGGTTGTACGTTCCCCCTAACTTTTGCATTAGATTCACATAGCATCTCATTTTTCCTAACTTTTGGTTTGAATTGCAAAGGTTGTACGTTCCCCCTGGCTTTTGTCAATACCTCACAAGACTGGTTGATTTTCCAAATCTCCCTGGTTAGCCTCAGGGTGGCCCATATGGCCTCTCATTGGAGAATGACTGTCGATGTTGCCCAATTTAACACTCCCTCTTAGTGAGGGAGTCATTCTCAGCCACACCAAGATTTCCTCTCAGCTGCACAAACTATCTCGAGGTCAGAGGCTTGGTCAGGATATAAGCTACCTACTCGCTCATGGATATGTACTGTAACTTTACAGTTTTTCTCTGGACCAAATCTCGGATGTAGTGGTACCTCATGTCAATATGTTTTGACTTGTTGTGAAATATCGGGTTCTCTATCAATTTTACACAACTTTGATTATCACAGTGAACCACCGTCATCTCAATCTTGTCTCCAAACAACCCAGAAACCAATTTTCTGAGCCATAATGCTTCCTTGATAGCATCACTTGTTGCAATGTACTCATCCTCTGTTGTACTTTGTGAAATGGATCCCTGCTTCCAGCTTGACCAAGAGATCATAGCAGATCCTAAACTGAAGCAATATCCAGAAGTACTCTTATGATCCACTGGGCTTCCTGCCCAGTCATCATATGCATACACATGTAGAAATAAACCACCACTGGATGTATATCTCAGACCATAAGTAATGGTCCCTCTTAGATATCTCAAGATGTGCTTTGTTGTCACCTCGTCTCTCTGTCTCGGTTCAGTCATGAACTAAATCATTGCAATCACTGCATAGCATATATCTGGCCTAGTGTGGATCATGTACATCAATGATCTAATCAGTTGCCTATACATGGTGGGATCCACCAACTCTGAACATGTATCGGAATCATGCAGGTTCCTCAGGTTGGTAACCATCGTAGTAGACATGCATTTGCAATCCATCATACCAAACCTCTTTAGTACATCCATTATTTATTTTCCTTGTTCCATAAATATCTTGCCCTGTCTTTGCCACACTTCCAATCCTAGGAAGTAATGCATCAAGCCTAAGTCTTTCATATGGAATTTTGAGGTTAGCTCAATCTTACACCAGGCTATTATCCCTTCATCTCATGTTAGAAATATATCATCAACATAGAGTATTAGTATAACAGGTTGGTTACCTCTTACCTTGAAGTACATATTTGCATCAGCATTAGTTTTCTAAAATCCCAAGATTTTAAGAAAGCCATAAATCCTGTCATACCAAACTCTGGGAGCCTTCTTAAGACCATACAATGCCTTCCTTAGCTTGCATACATGAGTGCCTTTGTTATGCAGTACAAAACCATCTGGTTGTTCCACAAAGACCTCGTGTTCAATATTTCCATTCAAGAATGTTATTTTTACATCCATCTGATGTAGTTTCCAACCAAGAACGGGAGCTAAAGCAATAATACTTTGAATGGAGGTATTGTTACGAGGAAAATCTCTCTATGGCTAGGGTAAACCACAACAGATAGGTACGACTGCAGAAATCAAATCTTTCACATAAACATGATATATAAACCAATGAGCAAGAGAGATAAGAAAGGGACCTACCTCGTCCAGATGTTTGAAGATGTCCAACGTTGATCACTTTGACCCAAAGCTTTATACCTGCAACAAGTTCCCAAAAAATGAGCGAAGAAAGCATATAGTGATCAAATAAAAGGTTATCACATTGGATAGCATAATCCATTAATATACAAAAAAAATATGCCCATGGATAATAACTCATATATTTGCAAGATATCAATTGGATGGGAAGAGAGTATTTCTATTAATAAATGATCAGCAAAAGAGAAAATATTACAGACTTCCATGTCAGCACGGTTCGGAACCGAGAAACCAAGTTCCTTCCAGCTGGGCCTCCACCACTTCAATCCTCCACCAAAGGCAAGCTCATAGAAGGGAGAAAATGAGGTTCTCCATCAATAAGGGAAGAGCTTGGGGGATGAACATTGTGTTCAGACTTAAAGGACAAAGGGATGCACACTCAATAAGAAGTAATAATTTCTACAAAGTAACTTTTCTCTCAAAATTGAATTCTCTCTCTTTTTCCATAGCTCGGAATTGGCTTATTTATAGCCTTCAAAATGATATTGAAGGGCCCAGTCAGAACGTTTCTAGTATATGGAAGGCCAAGGATCAGAGATCTCTTGTCATGACATGGAAACCCAACATTTAATTTTGATTTTCTAGCACAAATCCCGATGTATGCAGAATGTAGTGGAGCAGCCTGCGTATACGCTTTTTGTATAGGGTGCAAGATGCGTACAAGTGGAAAATATTTATATTTTTGTCTCTAGATTTATCAATCAAGGAAAGTGAGTATGCATAGGGAAATGGAGTAAGGCCCTCTCTGCAATATTTCTTAGGGTGAGGGAAATATTTCTCTAACAAATGCCCCCTAATGTGTGAGGTCAAAGGAGTATTTGCGATGGTCGAAATACATTATAAATAACTCAGAAGTGGAGTGGTAGGGGACCAGCTGGAAGAACTCAGTTTCTCATTACATTCTATACTGACTTTGCATACATGGAATCCAAAAATTACACTGCAGATCCATGTGGAAAATATACCGAACAAGTGTCTGTGGCCATGAATAGGAAAATACAAATGCGGTTACATGCCAATAGTTTTCATAGTCACAAACAAGACCCGGTAGAACCAGTCTCAAAACCAATCTGAATATGTTTGTATACCATGGAGTACAATCTAATATCCCATGATCGCTAAAGTCATATAGGTATTGTTCCAATGAAAAGGAAGCAACAACTCAGGAAAGTTGCGGCCACATAGTGATGTCTTCAAGTCTTCTACACAATCCGCCAAAGGTGCAAGTCTACATCATGTGAATAAAGGATTTGAGGTCAAACACAATGAGACATCATTTGATTATCAGTCATTGATGTATATTGTTAAAAAACGTGAGACAGCCTACCGATAATGAAAGTAAGTATTAATGCACAGAGTACATTCTTACAAGTGTGAATAGAGGAGTCAGTGTCGAACACCTGAAGAATTAATGGATCAGGAGACATTGATGTATTCCCAATTGTCAATGACGAGAGAGCCTACCACTAATGACTGCAAGCCTCAAGGTACTCATAAGACTCTAGGTCCTGTTTCCAGAATATATGGGATGAATTTGATGGAAAGAGGCCCGCTGAAAGGAGAGAATTAAAGCACCTGTACAAAGCAGGAGCTTCATGATTTGGTGGAAATCGGACAAAGAACATGTTCATGAACCAACTAACTTGTGCGTCTTTCATGTGTGTCAAGTGCAAGCGGTACATGAAAAAGACCCTCTGAATAGAATCCAATGATGAAAAACTACTGACAAAGGTGAGGAAAACACCAATAAGGCTAATGGCATCCAAGACACTTCATGAATCCCAATGTGTGAATAGATGTCTTGTCGTCGAACACAAGGGAAACCACCCAATCAATGACCAATGATGAAATGTCGACTTTTGGGTTCAAGGTTACCTACCAATGATGAAATTAGGGCCAGGGAGCATGATAGGACTACAATATCATGTGATTCTGAGACAAACTGAGGGTATGGCCAACATGTAAAGTCACGAGTTCTGAGGAGTGGCCGACACAGGTTGATAGACTTCCTTTGAACAAAAGCATGAGACATATGGAGGACTCCACCAGCATAGACCTGATGATGAAACCATAATATGAAGGAGGCATCGATGACATTCTCTATAGGGACTGGAAGAGTAACCAGTCGGTAGAGAAGACTCTATAACGAGCTCAACTTCCTAAGGTCGTGCTAATCCCAAAATTATGATGATTAATGGACTCAAATAACTTTGTGCTCTATTCAAAGGTGACATGACTTATGTCGATATAAGATAATACTCCCTTCCAGCCCATCTTTTTTTGTTTTTTCATAAACAAATGAATGTTATGATACAGAGGAGGAAACGAATGTCGCAAGTAAGAAAACTAGTTTCAGCAATGGAACGTACCTATGCTCAATGCAGGGAAGTGCATGCGGGAGATGGACACTCAGGGGAATGTTCCCTCCTAGGTATAGGGTGTAAAATTGTGAAGGATATAAACAAGGCTCTGCTTGGTTGAGGATGCAAAACTTATGAGGCAAACGGTTTATAACGCAAAGCGAGAACCACTATAGGCTCAATACTACAAGCAAGGGAATGATATGCAATCACAAATTGACGCCAAAAAATGTCCTTTTTTATGTCTTTTAGTCTACTTAGTGTGAAAAAGGGGTAAACTTGTGCCAAATAGACGTCTCTTCAAAACCAATTTACGATTGTGAAAAAGACAAGTTCACTCGGCGATATTTTCACTTTTTTATAACAAGTCAGAAAAGAGCTTAACTAAGAATCGCAACCTTTCAAGTCCAATTTAACGAGTGTGAAAGGGACAAATCACTCAGCAATATTTTATTTTATTTTAAATGAGTTGGAAAATAGATTAAATTAAAACTCAAGACCTTTCAAGTCCAATTTAACGAGTGTGAAAGGGACAAATCACTCGGAAATATTTTCACTTTTTAGATGAGTCGGAAAAGGGCTTAAATCAAACTCGTGGATGTTTTTCTAAGAAGCATATAATGGGGGAGGCCAAGGCTCCCATGCAGAACTTTTGTGAAATTTTGGCAACTTACGAAGAGCTGACACAAGCTTTGGAAAACCCAAAGCTTTCCAAGTCAAGGAGGATAAAATACTTGTAGAGGTTACCTTATCTACAATATCTCAAAGAGTGCCCCTTATATGGAAGGGTGTAGAAGAAGGAATTCGAGGCTCTACAAGATCATTCCAATCAAAGGAAACCACCCTAGGACTTGGAGGGAGAATACTCGAAGAGAGTGGAATGCTCCCTAGTGAAGAAGGTACAGAACTAGAAATGATAAGGATATGTTCAAAGGACGCATCACCCTTCAAAAGAAGAGTGGGATTGACCGAAGATTGCATCAGCAATATCACTTCCTTAGGATTATCACTCTCCAAGAGAAGATTGGGATCGGTCGAAGATTGCATCAGCACGACCACTTCTTTAACTGTTGGTTGAATAGGATGCGAGACAACAAGTTCAAGATATGCATCACCCCCCAAAATAGAAGTGGTGTCGGTCGAAGATTGCATTGACATGACCATTGGTTGAACAGGATGCGAGACCACAAGGTCAAGAGATGCATCAGCCCCTAAAGGAAGAGGGGTGTCAGTCGAGGATTGCATCGACATGACTATTGTTTCAACCAAAGAAGGTTGGGAAGCCAAAGACGACTTAGAACCTGATTGGCCCCCAGGAAAGGACCACGCTTCTTGTACCACAGCAGTAGCAGGGCACAAATAGGTAAGGTGATCTCCTTTTCAAATCCTACAAAGGAACTTGGGCTTATGTATTACACGTCTAGTCTTCTCAATCATATGAATTCCCCCGTCATGACTTACAATGGCTGGTGACATGCTCCAAGCATGACTTGTAGAGGCTAGTAGAAAATCCCCAACATGACTGGCAGAGGTTGTTGATGAATCCCCAACATGACTTGCATAGGTTGGTGATGTATCCCCAACATGACTAGCAGAGGTTGGTGATGTATGTGCAGTGTGACTAGTTATGACTAGACTTGTGCCCCCAGCATGACTTGCAACGACTGGTTACTGGTCTTCAACATGACTAACAAAGGTTTTCGACCCATCTCCAACATGACTAGCAAAGGTTGGTGATATAATGCCAATATGTGAATGAGCCTCACAAGACGTAGTCGAGGAAGGTAGGGTCCACGGATCACTAAAATAAGAAGTGCGGAAAGGAATGGACCTCCCTGTCAAGACAGGTCTACTGGACATGGCATAAACATGATGGATCGGTGCCGAGAAGTCGAAAGTACCCATAAGGAAAGAATACATTCTGACACCTATATTCTCAGTTGTTGGCTAATAATTGTCAATCACAGGGATCAACACTCCAAGAGATGCATTAGGACTAGAGTACGCAAAGTATAACTGATCGATCATCACAATCTTCCCTTCATGAGGAAAACAAAGAGTACGGAAGACGGACAACATGACGACGATCATGGCATAAGTCCAATTGCGACCTAGTAACAAGTTATAATCAAGAGGCGCATCAACTACCTCTACTTCCACCTCTACCATCTTCCCACCTAAGTGGACCGGAAAGGTAGGGAGAATACCGTGAGGTCGGAAGGAATGACCATCAAAATAAATCAACATGTTCGATGACTTGGAAAGAGTCGAAGAACTGAGAGCTTTCCAACAAGCCAGGTACATCACACACGTAGCAGCAACTTCATCAAAAACTGCACGTTTGATGGTATACTTTGAATACTCCACATGGATTTGGAGATCCACATGGGAAGGAAAGAGAGGCTTAACATCTGTGACGTAAAACTTGATAACCTTTGAGACATTGGGTTCTAGAGCTCCTAAAGAAGAGAGTAAGGCATTCCTCTATGAAGGAAACGTCTAGAGTACCTCGAAATTTGACATCGCACAAGGGGTTTGACCCAAGTCCTCAACAATAGTTTAGTTCTAGGTGGCTCTAGCATTTGGATTATAGGTAGAGTGCTTAAGTACTCCTTTCGGAATACGAGGCAGTGGCTCCGGTTTCTCAATCTGTAAAGTCATCTCTGAGGGAAAAGGAGGATATTCAGACCAGGATTAGTTTGTTTAGAACTATAGTCTTGAGATCGAGTGGCTACATCTACTTTTGCATCGACCATATTGATACATAAACAGTCATCATCTTGCGACTACTGATTTTCACCTCCACCAACCGCATTTCCATCGTTTGAGGAGATCAAGGCTAAGTGTTGATTATGTGGGAATGGATTCATCAACATGACGGGTGATTGAGCTAATATCCTCGCAACTTCTGCAAGTTTGGGGCACAAATGGGTAAGGTGATCATCTCTATAAATCTCACAGGGAAACTTCACCTTACGTCTTTCTCATTTTCCCTCTCCAGTATTATTACCCATCTTCTCATTATTATTATTGTACTTGGGTTTATTACCATTTTTCCAACCCTTACAATTTTTGTGTCCTTTGTTCTTATTCCCTCATGGTTGTTAGTTACCATTCGGTTTGGTCGACGATTGCACGGAGTGTACATATGCCGACTGAGTGGGGTTGGAATACACAGACGAGGCTGGTCCTCCTGCAAACTGGCTTAAAGACAAGTCTTTCAATCAAATTGTCACCGAGTCTATGGACTTTACATTGGCAGAACCTAAAATACCATTGGCATGAGGTCCGTATTTTTCCTAGGGTCGTAAGTAGACCGCGATGCGCTAGGAATAAGGTGGTATAACATCCTAGACTGAGCATATAAAAAATCTAAATGTTGGGCCCTAAATATTTATTATTCTTCAGTGGTAACCTGTTAGCGATATTTCTTGTTAAAGGGGTTGGAGTGCGAAAGAGTGGGT
>WSFP011513811.1:0-12924 GCA_009831015.1 Picea engelmannii | reverse complement strand
AATGTATGTTGCGAGGAGTAAGGTTTTGTTTTAGAATACTGCTAACACTTCCCACTGATGATAGAAATATCAAGGATTTCGAAAGGGCTCTGATTGATAAGGTCACCCTAGATACACATATGACTACTATGTAACATGAGTAACTTCAGGAAATATAAACAAGGTATGAAACATAATCCGAGGGAGAGTTGAATAGAGATAACGTTTTCACTTTGAACTTATCCTTGCATCTTTTGATTCTTTTATTTGTAAAGAATGAGAATTAATGTCCCTAATAAAAAAAAATATTTGGTAATTTTGGGGTTCATTACATACATAGACCACCGACCCCTTAAGTTCATACATACATAAGGGAAGTTGCAGAATGATCGCCATCAGAAGTTGTCCACATATCTGGAATATTTTCATTTGAACATCAAGTACAATAAGGGAAACACCAATAATGTTGCATACTGCCTCATTTGACCACTAATCGTGGCGATAACCACCATGCTCAACTCTTGTGGGCATGATACATATGATTGGTTTCTTATCTACAAGAGTGATATCGATTTTGGCCACACATACAAGACGCTCTTGGAGGGTAACCGAGTTCAAAATTTTCACCTCTAGGATGCACTAATATGTCACCTGGGACACCTTTGTGTTCCTTCAAGCAAGTGTGCCAAGATGATTTGGGAAGTGCACTATAGTTTGGTCACTGGGCATTTTGGGGTCAATAAAAGAATGTCAGTACTACAAAATGGTTTATATTGGCCAAACCTTCGACAAGATGTCGGGAAGTACATCAACTCCTGCACTGCCTGTGCCATTGCCAAACCGACCATCAAGAAGCAAATCCTTTATACTTTGTTTCCTACCCCTAGTCGACCTTGGTAATCCATCTCCATGGATTACATATTGGGCCTTCCTTCTACTAAGAATGGCAATGACTATGTTTTCATGGTCGTCGAAAGATTCTCGAAGATGGCCATTATGGCGACCTGGAAGAAGAACATCACAACAGAAGCCACTACTAAACTATTCTTTGAACGAGTGTGGGTAAAATTTGGTATCCCATAGTCTATATTATCAGATCAGGACAACAGGTTCCTCAGTACATTTTGGTCCATCCTTGGTCAATGCTGGATACCAAGCTCACCAAGTCCACAACCTTCCATCCCCAAACTAATGGCCAGATAGAGGTCGTCAACAAGATGATCGTACACATTTTGTGTATGTACAACTCAAATAATCCACACACATGCGATGAGAGCCTCCCCTATGTACAACATAGTTATAACCAAGCCCTCCGTAGCTCAATCGACCATAACCCCTTTTAGGTGGTCTTGGGACTCCAACCACTATGTCCCATTGATCCATACCATTTGCAACTACTCAGGCTGATTCATCTCATGTCCAGTCTGAAGCTGCCAAGGAGAAAAACTTCAATGAGTGTATTCAACACATTTTCCAATAGGTTTATGACATCTTGGACAGAGCCAATGCTAAGTGCAAGCAGTGGTATGATCAACATTGGGTGAAACACAACTTCCATGTGGGCGACAAAGTGTGGCTACATTTGTAGAAAGAGCACCTCATTGGACCCCACCGCAAGCTTCACCCGCTCCAATATGGTCCATACACCATCAGCAAGGCTATAGGGGAAATTTTCTTCGATCTTGGTATCCCACCATTCCTTGGTCTGCACCTAATGTTCAATGTGGACCACCTTTATCCTTACTTTCCACCTCTACTGGACACATCCAACATGGCAGAAAAACTCACACCAAAAGAGTTAAACCTAGACTCCATGGAACAAGAAACAACTGATCGGATTATGGACACACAAAGCAATAACACCCGCCAGCAGAGGATCCATCTATATCGAGTTGTCAAAGCAAGAAAACTCCTTCACCAGGGCAAGTGGCTTACCAGGGACCAAATTCAACAAAATTTTCCTCATGTCATGGAGGAAATCAACGCAATGGGGACCAATGATTCCTAAGGGGGGAGGAATGATCCAGGTGGATATTGGTGGCCACCCACCTATTTCACTTGGACCCAACCATTGTTTCTTTCAGTTTTTCAGTTTCCTTAATTGTAGCACAATTTACTATTTTTGGTAGTTTTTTGGGTCCTAGACCTTCAGAGCTGTTTTGAGGTCCTAAATGATGCTTTTTGGGCATATGCCGATCGAAAAATGTCATCATGATATTATCTACTAATAATTATATTCCTTGGATAGATCGTTCTAATGATGTATTATATGCATCAAACAGAGATAGTATGCCAAAGTTTTGACTGAGGAAATTGATGTACCAATTTACCTCGACGGGGCCCATATTCTAGTGTTTCATCTCCTAGGGTTAGGTTTTTTGGATGTTTATGGTTTAAATTGTTTCTAAATAATAGATAGGCCTTCAAGCCTCATTGTCACACAGATTTCATAGGCCTATAGCTGCCCCATCTCTTCTCATATATAATTTACCAGTGCCCTAACTAGTTTATTTCTATTCTGTCTGTAAACAAATTTCAGTTCTTTGATATTAATGAAATGAAGTGTTATTTTCGTTGCATATTTGTATTCATGGTTATTTTTGTTTTCTGTTGCATTCCTGCATAAATCTAGATAACCCTCTTTTGTAAAGAAGTGATGGAATGAACAATATTAGAGAATTCTTTTATAAACCTTCTGTAGTATCTGGATAATCCCATAAAATATCTAAATTCCTAAACATTCTTTGGTGTTGACCATCTTCTAATGGTTTCATTTTCCTTTGGATCTACTGCTACACCTTCTTCATAAATAATGTGCCCCAAATAATGGATCCGTTCTTGTTAAAAACAACACTTTCTGAGCTTGACATACAATTGATCGTCCCTCGGTACTTGCAACAACAACCTCAAGTGATGTTCATTATCTTCCTCGGAATTAGAATAGATAATCATGTCATCCAAGAATATAATGAAAAACTTATCCAAATAAATTTTTAATATGTCATTCATTAAGAATATAAATATAGTTGGTGCATTGGTCAATCCAAATGGCGCCACTACAAATTTATAATGTTTATACTTGGTCTTAAAGGTTTTTTTATTGATGTCTTCTTCCTTGAATATTACCTGATGGTATCCGGATCTCGAGTCCATCTTTGAAAAAACATTTTCTCCTCTTAGTTGATCAAAGAGGTTATCTATTCTTGGTATAGGGCACTTGTTCTACACTGTGGCTTTATTCAACGGTCTAAAGTCGATACATAGCCTCAATGTTCCATCCTTCTTTTTCACAAAGACTACCAATGCTCCCTAAGGTGAAACACATTGTCATATGTAACTTTCTTCAACAATTCTTCCAACATCATTTGTAATTAATTTAACTTTGGTGTTATCATTCTACAAGGAGTTTTTTGATACTAGGGAATATCCTATTATTAAATCAATAGATAAATCTATCTCCCTCTTCGGTGGTAGTTCAAGTATTTATTGGAATACATCTTTAGACTCTTGCAATACTGAAAAATATTCAAGGCTTGGTTGTTTTTTTTTTTCTAGTTCTCCTACATGAGATACATACAATTGACAACCTTTTTTGAAACATCTCTTCAGTTGTAAGGATGAAATTTCCCTTATAGAAATGTGTCTTGGAATTCCTTTCACAACTCTTTGCTTTCCTTCTTCATCAAGGCATGCAAATGTCTTATCATGATAGTCTACGAAATCATGATGCTTTTCCAGCCAATCCATTCCAATTTGGATATGACAATATGCTAATGGTATGAAATTCATATCAACAACTGTATTTACTCCATTCATATTTATTGGACATTATCTAACTATCTCATTGATCCTTCTTTTGGTTCCAATGGCTAGCTGAACCAAAATTGATTTTTTGACTATACTTTTCACTAAATGACTACATTAGGATCAATGTAACAATGGTTTTCTCCCAAATAAATTAAAATAGAAACAAGATGATTAATGCTCTTACCTTCCACTTCGATCATATGTGATTGGTATTATGCTTATCGATCTTCTAAGGTTGCATATATTCTTGGAATATTTCTTCCCATGTCTTTTATTGTAGTAGCTTCTTGGATGTTGTGCATGGTATTTATTTTATTTCCTATGTGAGGGAAATCCTTATGCATGTGGTCTTATTTGCATCCCCAACATTGGATTGATGTTCTTCCCCTTTTCCCCAAGGATTCTTCTTTCTTGGATTCCTTCTTAGCAGACTAATCTTGCTTATTTGTGTTTGGACTATTTCTATTGAAAGGAGGTTTGAATCCCTTCCTTATCTGGTCATATTTCTCCTTCTTCTTATCCTTCCAAGACTTTTGAAAATATTCTCTACCCTTTCCTTTCTCATATATGTACTTATCTTTTCTAATGGTTTCTGTCAAAGTTCTAGGCTCATCATATTGAATGATTTCCTTGTTAAATGATGAAATTCCACTCAAAAATATATGTATCTTTACCTTTTCATGTTTGATAAGTCTCGCATACCTCAATGATCCCAAGAATTTATTTCCATATTCTCCCATGGTAATTCTCCCCAACTTAAGTTCAAATACATATTGCAGCTTCTTGTCATAGTATTTCTCTAGAAGATATTCCTTCTGAAAATACCTCTTTAACTCCTTCCAAGTGATCCTACTCTCATTGATGTGTTCCACTTTCTTTAACTGATCCCACCACATGGTAGCCTTCCCATGCAAATGGTAAGTGACAATTTTGGTTTCTATATTAGAGGAGTAGTTGTTCAACTGAAAATATTTCTTGATTCCAAGAAACCATGGTTCAACATCATCTTTCATTTCGCTTTCACTGTCAAAGGATGGTGGCTTAAGAATCCTAATCTCTCCTTGTAAACCATACCACTCATGTCTTATTATTTGATGTTTTACAAGAGACACTTATGGAATACTCCTTGAATCCTCAAATGCATAAGAATTCCTAGCTAATTAAGGACGTGAGTGATGTCTTTGAGTTCCATTGATCCTCCTTGAATGATGGGCTCTTTTGTAGTTATCTCTTCTTTCATGTTTCCTTCTTTCTTCCCCTAGTCTTGTACCTGATCAATTCTTTGCTTGTCTCTGGAAAGGATTTAGGATTTGCATCATTTGGGAATTTATATGATTATGTTATTTAATCATCTTCTCATTATCTAGTTTGTGACTGTACACTTCTATTTTCAAGATTCTCATCGTCTCTATTAAGGTTTCTGGTTCTACTCTATTGTTGTGACCATTAAATCATGTCTCTGCATTTCCCACACTGATATTCTGACCTTTCTCTTCTCTTTCATAACTGAAGGCTCCCTCTCCTTCCTTGTTTTCCCAAATATTCATTCTTAGCTTGAAATGATGTGTTTATGCTCTTAATTATACATGAAAGTGTGCATGAAATATAATTTTTGTTAGACAAAAATAATATGTATACACATTTCTGGAAAAGGACTGTAAAAATCTATTATATTTTTTTCTCTGAAGGCCACTAATCATCTTCTTCCTAGGTGATTTTGATCCCTACTACTCAAAACAATTTCCTAAGTTCATAACTATATTTCTTTCTCGAAGAGCTGTCCAACAACTATTTGTTTTCTCAATTCCAAGCCCAGAGAAAAAGTTATGCACTTTTGAAATTTATGGTGTTTTTCTTTCAACAGAGGTCTCTCAAGCTAACAGGGAATCCATGTGGACCCCTTCCATGTGTGTTGGATGATGTGGTGCTGATGTGGAACTAACATGGTAGCTGACGTGGCCAACGTCCCATGGGGGCCTCAGGATATCAACACTGAAACGATACTTGGAAACTGTCGGGGGTCTAGGGTCCTATATAGGCCCACCGACCCACTAGAGAACCAAGGCACTGACCCATTAGGCTATCAAATTCCCATGCTCGACACCACTTAATAATGTTTTGATATTCGATATCATGGGTTTCAACCCATCGAGGCATCAGGAACCTGGGATATTGGGTATCGATTCCCCGAGTATGTCAACGAAGGATGGGACTTGGGATCTATCGGGGGTCCAGGGATCCAGTGCGACAAAATCCCTCTTGAGATTTATCATTGACCAAGATCCCTTGACCTCCAGATCCAACGACTGAGGTATAACTAATTCCTATGACACATGGAACTTTATCCTCGTGACACATGAGATTACTAAAACACTACACATGGTACTAATGTGGTATGTGCATGGTTCTAACAAGGTATATCATGTGGAATTGGTCACTTGTCACACTTCTATTCTTATTGACATTTCCTATCTAACGCAACATCCACATGGACCCATCCATGAGTGTTAGATGTGGCAGATGGCATGGTCACCGACCCACCTTCCCATCAGGGGCACTGACATATCGAGATACCATGATATCACTCATGGACAAGACTTGAACTTCCAGGGGTTCATGGGTCTCATATGGGCCCACTGGAACATCAGACTATCGACTCCCCCAACATGACATCACATAGATCTTTGTGATATTTGGTATCTAGGGCACCGAGCCACCGATCAAAATTTTACATCATGGACGGGTGATAATTAATTCAACAAGGTGTAAAGGGTTAGTTCCTCTGTTCCCCTATGTCATGGAATCATATCCTCCTATAACTCTTGTCCTTGTTTGTTGTACAACTACTAATGTACTTTATTATTAATAATGATCAAAACATTACCTTTCTAGGTGCTCCAACCTTTTTTTAATTGTTCACTCTTTTTAATTATTCACCGTTTCCTTTCATCAACTAAACAAAATACAAGGACTCGAAACTGGGATATTACAACGATGCTTTACGTATATAGAGAAGGTTTTGAAGGCCAAGTGTTAACATGATCTTCAGAGGGACAACAATGATGCCTTATGTAGTCCCGCAAGTTGAAGAAATGTTCTTTGTGGATGTTGAAGCTGGTCGACAAACATGTTTTTCTCAACGGATCATTGGAATAGTATTCCATTCGGTCCTTATCATCTTCTTCCTTTTAACATTCACATTGACAACAAAGAGCGATTAGAGATTATGATATACTTATATCTATTTTAGTTTTAATTTTATTAAATTTAGAATATATATATATATATATATATATATATATATATATTCTAAATTTAATAAAATTAAGCGTGGAAACATATTTATAAATAGTTAAATTAAGCGTGGAAACATATTTATAAATAGTTAATAGTTTAATTTAAATTTTTTAGAAATTATATATATTTTTTAATTTTTTAAATGTAAAAACTCTTCTTATAATTTAGTTGTCAATTACAATTTAGTTATAAATTGACAAAATTTGTTAATATATATTTATTCATCTTTATATTTAAAAAACCATACTATCCAAAATATTTTTCATACTATCCAAAATATTTTTGGATATTAAACCATTAACCTATTAACATATATCTCTTAATAAAGAAAAGTGCTACCAAGCCTTATAGTTTAACCATGACCACGAGGTTCCTCAAATAGCTGGGCGGAGGGGGTCTCATACACCAATTTGGTGTCTGGCTTCACTGTGAACTTAAAAATAGAGTATTATTATTATTATTATATACAATCATATATTTTATATATCATTTTATAAAACTTTATACTACAAAATTTCCATTTACATTTGAAGCTTTTATAAATAATTTTCATCATCTTATAAAGTTCAGAAAATTCCCATTTAAAGTTATGTTCGAGGAATTTATATAGAACGATCTATTTATTTTATAAAGCCCTACAAAATTTCCATTTAAAGTTATGCTAAAGACTTTTTAAAATAACTTGATCCAATGACTGTATTTTATTATTAAGAAAAGTTATCAAATATTGATAGAAAATTTAACAAATATTTATAACGTGATGTATAGTTTTATATTAGTAAAACATGATGAACAAGTGTTGCATGGGAGCATAGTCCCTTCTAGGTTGGAATGGGAATAAATGCACGTTGAAGTACATGTGGTATCCATGCAGAGGATGAATTTGGCCACTCGATTCAAATATAATAGACCCAGCATAGTTGAACATATTTGTTTTTTAGCATTTCTGAATTTGTTTTGTTTGAAATTTATCAAATATGAAAAAAGAACCAGGAAACACACACATTAAACATTAAAATATAACAAACACAATTTCCTGACATCCAACTTAGTTTTCTTTGAAATTTATCAAAAATTAACAATGTTTGTTACATATTTCTGGAAATTTAAATGCGTTTGTCATATATACTATGATTGGGGCTCCCACGGACCATAAAAAGAAATAAGTACAAGAATTAGGACTGTAGAAATAAGAACCGTGCGACAATAGAGAGGAAGACCTGAAAAAAATAAATTGGAAGTTATGAGCCTTTGGTTAGAGATTTCTATTAAACAAGGTAGAATAACTAGATTGGTAAAGAAAATAAGATGACATAAGTATAGACTTACTATGAAGCTGATGTGCTTTTGTTGTTTTCATCCACGGTCACTGGAATCATGCCAACCGGTTGTTCCCCTTCCTTGATGAGGTTGTCCATTCTCCGTTGGAACCATTCTTCAATGTAGCTTCTCATGGGGGCCATATTGATTTCATCCTGGATTTCTATGTCAAAAAGCTCATTTTCTAATTTCCTTAGATGCATAGAAATACTATGCAGAGCCTATTCAATTTCTTCATTATGTGCTGCATAGTCCAGTAGCTAGTTCTCAAGCTCATCTACACGATATTCAAGGATGTCATAAAACTTTTCTAAAGAGAACCCATTTAAAATATCAAGTTGTTCATAAAAGGCTTCTTTGGTCATTGACAAGGATTTGAGGACTAAGTTTGGGTCTTGAACCTTGTTGGTACTTCTGACTAAGTCTATTTGGGTCAGGCTTCTGAATAATTCTTCTTTTTCTGATATGTCTTGTTCACATGATTTGACAATGAGTTGCAGGTTCTTAAATTTATTTTGCCAGCATGATTTTAATTTTTTGATCCGCTTTGGGGTGGGGATGTCCTCTTGTATTCTTTTCAAATCCGAGTTGTTGATGGAATGGATCGAAAAAGGGGTCAACATCTATTCATAGAAATGTTAATCATTTTTTAAATTCATTTGCAAATGTTCGTGCAAATAATTTTCCCTCTTTCAAAAAGAATCTATATTTTGTGATGTTTCCCAGGCTTCAGTAACTAGCTACATTATTTTCTTGATGTTATTCTCTACAAGGGCTCTATACGATGCGAGGAGGTTGGAGGATACTTTTAACTTGGCTACAGGGGTAGTAGGCATGATTTTTTATAAAGGACTGGAAAACTTTGGGGTAGCAATGAAAGCCTCCTCAAATTCCTTGACACGATCTTTCAGTCTGGAATTCTCCGCTTCAATTCCAACATTGGAATCATTAAGAGAAACACTAGTTACACAGTGAAATAAGGAGATTTGGGATGACCGTATCTTCCTAAAGTTAATCTCTATATGAGATATTCCTTTATTATCTGTTACATCTCTCTTTTCAATGACCATATTTTTAGATTGGCTGTCAAAAACAGTTCTCTGGAATATGAAGGATTCGTCTTCGACAAAAATGTTGGTCTCCGATATTTCCATTACGGAACTATGGTGAATCCCATCTACATATGGGCCAACTTTGCGCATGTGCTTAGTTTCAATTTCAAGTTTCATCTGTTCACTTTCAATTTTGGGTTCGTCCTCCTATCCTACAATGTTTTTTCTCTTCTTTGTCAGGGGAAATTTGTGAGAACTATCAATTTTTGTGTGAGGAGGGTTCTTATCTCCTCCTCCGTTTGAATATTTCTGGGTTGATTTCTTACTGGGGTGGGTCGTTGAAGCGATGCTCCATGATGTCGTTCTCTTGGGAGTGTCGGTGGGGGACTGGACACTCTTCTCACTGGATACTTTTCCCTGTTGTTTGTACAATTCATTTGCGCTTTGCAATGTCTCTACACCACAATCTCCAGAAGCAGGATTGTTGTCGTCATAGTGTATTTCTTCGGTCAGGCTTCTATGGATAAAAGAGATACTAAAGCCAACTGCTATTAAATGTTCTCGAAAAATCCCATTAGGGTCGAACCCTTTTATCCTTTCAGCATAGGTTAGGTTCAAGTTCTTGAAATGTCCTGTGAATTCATCAATCTTGTTGATGTTTCTGCACACAAAGTCCCAAACTTTCCAGGGCAGAGGAATGAACTATTTTTTTTTCTTGTCATGGAAAAAATGAAACCAAGGGTTGTATTGCCTTGTTATTTCTGTAACAAACATCTTTTTCGTGATGTGGCATGGAAGGAAAGAAAGATTTTACTTGGAGCCAAAGACCGTTAGTACACTGTAATTTTCCTTTTGTTCAAGTGTCCCCCTTCCTATTCAAAAACTTGGTTTCCTAGCATGACATCTGGGGAGCATCCTTCCCTAACAATTAATCTTTGAAAAATGAGATAAAGTCATTAAAAACTTCATAAAAACAATGGGAGGCCTTGTGCCTCCATAAATCCTGGTACCAGAATGTTACTGGGTCGAATCCACAATTTATTTTCTTGGAAAGAGACAGCTTTGGAAATGGACAACGATGCACTATTGCGAAAATCAAGTAGGATGACATATAAAATTTATTTGATTCTTTCAATCATGACAATTGGGAACAAATTTCAATGGAAATTAGCTTCCCCCAATCAAAAATGAATTGTTCCTTGACTGTCAAGTACAAAATATAAATAACTATACAAGAAATGCTTGTCATGGATTCATGTCCCGTTATTCTTGTAAACAACCAAGCAATTTCCCGGAATGTATTTCTAAAGGAACTTACTTGCAAATTTGTTGTATCTTTAGGAAGTGTTTTCAGGTCTTCAAGGAACTCAGCTAAGATGTCCAAACCATTATCATGTTTTTCTAGGAACTTCTTGCAGTGTTGTCCTCTGAAAGTCAATGTTGGCTCTGACAATTTCAACATCTTATGGAAGACTTGACCTAAAAAAGAAACAGGAGAATGGTCGTGCAGTGGAATAATTCTTTGGCTTGAAATATATTTTTTGGCGCACCAAGAGAACACCTCCTTACAGTCAAAAACCATAGGGACGCATCCTACACGAGTGATTCCAGAGGTCCAAATAAGTTCGTTCTGGGCGGAACAGGATGAATAGTAAGAGTATGCCCTGGACCACTAGAAGTTTTGGCCCTGACATCCGAAGATATTCACTGTATATCCACAAAATCATTGTCGACCTACTGCCATAAGTTTACAAGAATGTTTGTTTGCTCCAAACGATGATTGAAATGAATATTTGGAAGGGATAATCTAACGTTGTGCAAATATTGGTCCAATGCGTGTGAATCAAAGATCTCCTTGAGACTTTTTCTCATTAATGACAATTTTGACGGTTGTTGCATGATGCGATGTTAACATTAAAGACTAGTAATTGTACACACACAAGTGCGAACATGGCATATATGGAAATAAGTGATTAAGCATTGGATATTTCTTGAATGGGCCAACGGGATGACCCATGTTTGAGATGAACAATCAAAAGGGAAAATATAACTCTCTGCAGATCTTGGTTTAATGTGTATTAATGGGAGATTTGCTCGAGCATTTCTCTCATTAATGACAATGTTGATGGTTCCTGCATGGTGATTTTTTAGCATGAAAGGTTACTAATTGCATATTAAGAAAGAAGTACGAAGGTTGCACAGACGAGAAAGAGCAGTTAAGGAGTGTCTAATTATTGAAAGAGGTCAGGCGGGCTTCAAAGCAAGGTTTCAAGGTACAACTGTTGAAGGTGAGGGTGCGAGGGTCAAATTGTATGTATCAGAGATTTTTTAGTGAAATACGCATAACACCGAAGAGGATATGACAGGACAGTCCAGAGGGAAATTTGTATATCGCGGAAGTCCGGGTAATGTTTGTAGGACACAGAACAATGGAGGGGAAAATGTGAGCCCGCCTATCTGGGGACTCGCAATCGAAAGAGTGAGTATAGAATAGAGAAAAGGTTGGGTGGATTCATTTTTGCTAATATATTGAAACTTGTAATATATATCGCATTGCTTGGAAAGATCTTTTCTACATGTCTCTGGGAAAAAAAGATAAATACGAGAAGATAAATTAATTTAAATTCGAGGAGTCGAGATTTAATTAAATTTCACTATCTCTTTGATTCTTTTATTTTTTAATGGCAGTCTGTACGGTTGTTGCATGAACTATTAGCATTAAACCTTGGTTGGACACAGTGAACAATGCCTAAGAATTGGAGATTTTGTGAACCCGCCAACCCGAGGAACCACAAAAGAGATTCCATGAAATGGGTGAGTATGAAAAGTCGTTGGATGAGCTTTAGAATGAGGGTGACAATGGCTCCCCAAGAGACGTGACTTCCCAAGGATCAAATTGTATGTCTCAGAATTTGAATGAAAAATGTGTACCATGGAAGAGGGGATGATATGGAAGTCCAACGGTCAATTTGCATATGGAAGAACCTTTTGGTCATTAATGACATGTTTAAGGTTCATGCACAATGAAGTGCTAGCAATAAAGCTTGCCAATTGCATTTCCAAAGAGAAGTAGGAAGGTGGAAGGGATAGGGAACACCAAGTAAGTAATGGCTAATTATCGAAAGCGGTTAGTGATGCTTCAAAATAGGGATACAAGATACAACCAATAGAGGTGAGGGCCAGAGAGTCAAATTGTATCTATCGGGAGTGTTGACTGCAGAATGTGTAACATGAAAGAGGGTATGATGTTGCATTCCTGTGGAGAATCTATATATCATGGAACTCCGGGTACTGTTTTGTTAAGAACCAAACTTCAATATAGCATAGAAAACCTCAGAAAAAGTACTCAATGCCTTGAAAAAGAGATAATTTCAGATAATAAGCCTCTTCGAGGGGGCAACCTCCTTTTACCCCACTTAAATGTTCAAGTACAAGATGATTCAAAATGAAAATGTCTCCTTGGTATATA
>WSFP011513810.1:0-12924 GCA_009831015.1 Picea engelmannii | reverse complement strand
CCTTTTCTTTAGCTCGGGACAATGATTCTTGTAGTGACCATATTTTCGACAGTTGAAGCATTGTATTTTTGACATATCTTTCTCTTGATTTGGCTTCTTCCTTGAGCCAAACTTCCTTTTGTTCCTGAAATTCTTGAATCTTGTTGTGAAGGCTTGATCATCGTATTTCTTTTGAGGTTTCTTTTTTGCACCTAATCCTTGATTCTTCTTGTGCACAACAAGTCCAAAGTTCTTCAAATGTAGGATACTCCTTCCTTGTGTTCATGCTTACGGAAAATGCATCCCATGTCTTGGGAAGACCATTGAGTACTATATTTACCAGTTCCTTCTCTGAGATGATGTCTTCAATAACTTGTAGTTGATTTCTTAACTGAGAGATCCTCACAAAGTATGATGTTATGTTGTCGTCATCATTCATCTTCATGTCACAGAGCTCATTCTTCAGACTCATTACTTGTCCAATGTTTTTGACTAAGAAGAGGTTTGTTAGGGCATCGTACATCTTTTAAGATGAGTCAAGATGGAAGATGTAGGGTATCAAGTGGTCTTTTATAGAATCTACTATGATACTCATGGCGTTGATGTCACCGTCTTTGAACTTCTCCATAACTGCAACGTTCTGCGGTTCCTTCTCTTTACCTTCTTCAAATTCTGGTTCCACAATCTTTCCTTTCACGATATCCAACACTTTATTCTTGGCAAGGATGAGGTAAATCCTTGTCTTCCATGCTCTGAAGTTAGAAGCTCCATCTAACTTGTTTTCTGACTTCATAGAGTAAGTCATGGCTTCTTTGACTTGGTCAACCCTAGATTTGACCAAAAACTCAAACTTGGCGTCTTGGCTTGCTGAGAGTACCAGGATATGAGCTAGGCTAGGGCGCACTGGTCTATCCGAAAATTAGGTCAATCCATTCACTTAAGGTGCCTCAACGAGAGGGTTAGGGTTTCTGCAACTGCACCTGCTAGTAACCCTACTTGCAGTGCTTTGGTGATTGCTCCTGTTAGAAACCCTAGCGACAGTTCTTCAACGAGCTTAATATCCTTATGGCTATGCTCCCTTCCAGTGGTTAGATTGAATGAAGGAGGTGTGGGCCCATAACCTGTTAGAATATTATGGATTTGCTCGTTTTACCATAGTCAATATCTCTATTGTCACCCAACCATAGGTTGAAGCCACCCTCCGAGCACCTTAACCTTGACAGAGAATCACTCCGGAAGCAAACCCTAGGCTAGATAGCCAAACAAAGGGTGGCACACCTTTCTCCAAGGATAGCGAACCAAACAAGCTCTGATTAGATAGTCCAAACCATAACCAAGAGATAGTCCAAGTCAAAACATAATCTGCTAGCTGCAACAGCTGCAATGACAACTCTCCTCCAGAATTGCGCACAAAATTGGTTAACTGCAGTGCGCACAAGTGAGATCTGCAGTTCTGAGAATGCCTGCCAGAATGAAGACCGACCTCCTACATTTATACTAATTCTGGCTAACTGCCTGGGCCGACTTCTCATTCTGGGTGCCTATTTATTTAGTATATACTATTTCTTCTTGCTGACTTCTTCTCTTGTAGGCTAATAACCTAATACCAATTATCCTCTTGAGCCGACTTGTCTTCTAGGGTTATTAGCCAACTCATTAGGGTTTCTTCTTGCTTCCTGGAATATTCTAATTCTCGTCAGGGTTACACGTGGAGGTAAATACCTCCCGTAGCTACCATAATATCAACAATTCGAGATGGGGGACTACAAGCCTATGAATACTCTTTGCTATGAATACCTTGATCCAGTTCATGGTGGAACCTAGGTAGGTGCATTGGATAGCCGTGAAGCATGTGCTCGGGTAATTGCGTGGTACAATGGAGTATGCACTCAGGTATGCCAGGGGTGA
This sequence comes from Picea engelmannii, assembly GCA_009831015.1. Classification (NCBI taxonomy): domain Eukaryota; kingdom Viridiplantae; phylum Streptophyta; class Pinopsida; order Pinales; family Pinaceae; genus Picea; species Picea engelmannii. The sequence continues at coordinate 11,037 of WSFP011513810.1, read as the reverse complement.
TGGAGTACACTTGCAAGGATATACAAACTTAGATTGGGCAGGAAGTGCAGTGAACAGGAAGAACAAATCAGGGTGCAATTTTAGCTTGGGATCAACAGATATTTCATGGTTCAACATGAAGCATACATAAGTGGAACTTAGTTTAGTAGAGGCATATTATATGACATCGATTATGGCAAATTGCAAAGCAATTTAGTTTCGTAAATTGCTTACATGTGTATTTTATTAGGAGTTGGAGCCTACGATGATATACTGTGATAATCAGAGTTGCATCAAACTCCCAGAGAATCCAGTATTCCATGACATGTTCAAACATATTGAGATCATGTATCACTTTATTTGAGACATGGTTCAAAAGAAAGTAGTCAAGCTCAAGTACATCTCCATAGATGAGCATGTTGCAAACATTCTCACCAAACCCTTAGTGAAGGGTAAGCTTGTCTTCTTCAAAGATAAACCTTGAGTGGTGGAGAATACCTTCCTTGCTAATAGGGAGTGTTGAAGTTTGTAGCATCAGACATATATCTCCACATTGGATTGTGTCTTTCATGTGGATATCGTCATTGATACCTCTTAGAACTTAGGAAATTCACTTTAAAAATTTAATTATTAAAGTAGATGTCATTTTAGAATTAATTTTGGTTAATTAAATAAAATGCCTAAGTTTTTGGAATTAGTGATTACAGTTAATTAAATGAATCTTAGCCATTGATCTCAAGTGAGTGAGATTTAATATCATCCATTGATCACTTTGGAGATTAGGGTTAGGGCTCATCTCAAGATTATAAAAGGAAACCAAGGGAGAGGAGAAGACACACATTTTGACTTGGAGTCAGTGAGTCATTTGAGTGAAGGACTTTCACTATGCACATTTAAGTGAGAGAGAAGAATATTGCAGCCAGAATATATTTTAGGTGACCATACTAGCAAGACAGAGGTCAGAGAAATTTATGGAGAGGTCATACAACCTGCAACAACACCAAACATGGGACGTACAACCCCCATCCAACATTGTACGACCCGTACAGGCCGCGACAATAGTAGTACAACCCATTGTAGGCCGTATAGGTTGTTGTACAACAACCGTATGACCATCATAGCAACAAGCAAACCATATTTGATAGTGGGGTTTTCAACTAGTATTTTTTCCAGGTTTGGTTGTTGATTTGTATTCTTTTCAGTGGGCCATTTTCCCTTTTATAGGAGCCTTGGTTTTTATCATAATAAAATCATCTCGTTGATGGTTTTCCCTTAGGGGTTTTTCCAAGGGTATTTACCAAAAAATATCTATGTACATGTGTTTGGTTTCTTGTTTTAATTCAACTGCTATTTCTGGTTAAGAATATCAGTGTGCTTTTATTCAGTACATCTACATTTTATTTCAAAAAGGATTTACTAAGATTTAATTGCCGTGACTAGGGTTTAAGGAAATTTAACACATACAAGGTTATGGTTATACAGTTAAGGAAGGTGATGGAGTGTTTTTAATCAAATGATTATAATTATAATTATAATGTATTGTATATAGCCTGGTAGATTTGAGTTACTAATAAACAAAGTAACATGGAAATTAATAAACTATTTTTAATTACATGGGTTACTCCATATAAGGTTATAAAGTTACGGAAGGTGATGGAGTGTATTTAATGTAATGATCATAATTGTATTATAATGTATTGTATATAGCCTAGTAGCTTTGAGTTAGTAATAAACAAATTAATAAACTATTTTTAATTACATGGGTTATTGCAATATATAATATCTAGTTAGTAATAAACAAATTAATAAACTATTTTTAATTACATGGGTTATTGCAATATATAATATCTATCATAGTTAATCTCTCTTACAAGACAGGCACCATGAATTCGATTCTTTATCGCTTTGCCCATACTTCAATAATAACGATTAGTTTTTTAATTTTTGAATAAAATGTTTCCTTAAATTTTTGTTAAGGAAAAATATATGTATAACATTTCATTAAAAAAAAAATAGTGGGTTGTATAACATTCTCCATAATCTAAATAACTACCACAATGTTGCAGCACATGGGCTAATCGTAATTAGAAAAATATAGGTGGTAAGAGTTAATAGAAAACCAAAATCATATGGCCATAAGCCAAAGCTAAAAGCAATTAAAACATAAAACATAATAGGTTGTTTGATGGCCACATTTAATATAGAAATTAAAACTAAGTAGTAATGATGGATCCCATGTCAGGTGGAGGGTTTTGATCTTCAGGCTTGGGGCTTCACCTAATGATTGACAAATCATTATTCTACGAGTTAATTTTTCATCCATTCTATGCTAACTAATCTAGAAATTTCTCCATGGATATTACTAAATTTAAGTAGGGGTATTTGTCATTTTTAGGTTGTGGATAAGGCAATTGATTATGGGGTTCTTGGCTTTGGTTGTGATGGACGTTCTTCTCACGGACTTAGTGACCATTTCTATGGTGAGATATTCTACTAGAATGGTGGGAATGGGTTGAGCCAAGGGGAAAATAAACTTTTGGGGATCCTTGGCTCATTATGCAAGGGGTCGTGGCCTAGATCTCCATTATCATATGGAGGTGTGCTAGTTCTAGATTCATCTTCCTATCTTGTACTTGGATTTGCAAGTGTAACCTAGCATATGTTAGAAAAACAAGATCTCAGAGCAATAAAATAAAACAAATGTGGAAATAAAACACATAAGATACACAATACAATAGAGACACATATATACGTGGTTCACCTAGTGTGGGCTACACCCACTAGAGAAATTTCCAGGTCCTTCCTTTATTATTATCCAAAAAATGAAGGGATACAACCTACAATACACCTGCTGTAACTTTCTCTTCTTTCTCTCATAGTCTCCTCTCTCAAAATACAATATTCACAATAATACACAACCGCAATACAATTCCCTCATAAAAGAAGGTTGCCTTCTAGGGAAAAGAATCCTAACATAATCTCTACCGTCAAATCTGTGACTTAATGATGAATGGTCAAGATTGACTATGAAATTACATTATACATTTACAAGGAAAATTTTCCTTCGAGGGCCCGCTTGCCCCCGGACCCTGCAGGGGGGCAAGACCCCTTGCAATCCCACCGCATGGAGGGGTGTAAAATATTCTGGGGTGTAAAGTCTTCATGGGGTATAAACACAAGCTAAAAACAAAGACCTCTGAAGCAGCAAGATAATCAAGCTCCATAATCAACAACATAGATTACATCCCCATAACACCAGGTGAAATAATCACACAATATTTTTGAAAATATTGCTATTTCTCTTTTTCTAGATTCAAATAGAATTTTTATTATAATAAATTTCCATGCTACATGTAACTCTATGGCCTAAGAGAGTTTATCCTTGAGGATAAGGACTTTACAAGATAGGGATAAGCTAGCTAGAAAGGTTGGATGCCTAGACCCATACTGACTTGGCATACAACTAGAACCATAAAAGGAATTTGATAGTTTCATCTTTTTGACATAATAAATACATAGGATTAGAGACCCTTAGGTATTTCAACCAAAATCCCAAGGCATGCTACAAAACAATAAAAACCAAATGAATATATCCTTCATAGGCTCAATGACCTTGTGCCACATAGAGTGAAGTTGAAATAACCAAGTAGACTATTTAACACCACCCTCTATAGTTTGATTAGTTTATCCCCAATCATATGTAGACACTACTACATTTGGGGTCAACTTTAGATTTGGATTGATGTTTGAAGAAAAAAATTGATTTTAACAATGATTATAAGTTAAATTCCTCATTTTTTTGGTACCGACCTTGATAGACATCGGTCAATTGATGTCATCACAAACACACTGATTAATCAACATTAATCTCATTGATTAATCATTGTTGTATGTTCCTAATCAATTTTAACCATGTTAAAGTTGATTCTAGCGGGTCTATTATCGTAGGATTTGTACTTGTGTAAATCCCACCACAAGATCCCGAAATCTTGCGTAACTATGGAAGAAACTACCACTGTCACCCAAGTAGGATCTTTCTTCGTTTTAGTGATGCAGGAAGTCCACCACAAGGGAGGATTCCCTGGTGACCTCAAGGCATCGAATAATAGGTTTGATAGCCATGCCTACCACCCCCTATCTTGATAACTTGTTAGTTGGTCTAGGTCTAGGAAGGAAAGACAGGTTGTAAGGTGATTGTTGTACTTTCTTGGAACAAAAAAAAATTTCAGCATATATATAACAATGACCAAGCTAAAATATGCAACAATGACGTCTTTAGACACTAGACAAGTTAAGTTGCATTGACTGTTAAAAATTTACAACAACATACAGTAATATGACAACAATAGGTGATTTGTAACAACAACAAAAATTAATGCTCAAAAACACCACAATTGATCACGAAAAGTAAACATTTAACCAATAGAATATTATCCAATTGCGAGAGGTGATTTATGAACAAGTTAAGCCACTTGTAATTAGCTGTATGCATCAAATTGAGACACTTTTTAGTGCTTGTAGCAAACTTTTGTAACAAAAATAATAATTATTATGAGTTTGCTAGAGTTAGGGTTAGAGCACTATTACATATGGGGTCAAAATTCGACAAAAACTTCCGACGATAAGGATAAATTCAATCATATTGTTGCAAATTACGACACACTATTAAAATTTTAATCCTTTTTTTTTTTTTTGGGTTCCCTAATGAACGTCGAACTTCTGATTCACTTCTATATCCGTCGATATTTCAATGATAGTTTGTTGATCTATCGACAAACGTAGAGAATGCCAACTACCCATTTGAAAATGGTTTAATGGCCACTGACTTGGTCAACTTTGACATAGTCAATGTTCATTGTAATATTGATGAAGGTGAGTATTTTCTACTATTTTGTTGTAGGTGATGATTATAAAAACTTCTTATGCTCATTTTGTTGGAGTTTGAGTAGCTTCAAAAGATATTCTTATTTTACTTGACCAAGAGAAAACCCTAAAGAATATTATTATATTATACTTGTTAAGACGACCTTATTGTGCCTTTGTAAAAGTCGGCCCTATTGTGCCTTGACAAGAAAAAGGCAAATTAAAAGGATAAAGTGACAGGTCGTCCCAGACCTAATTTAGGCAGGCCAAACTACTAGTTATAAGGGAGGCCAACGCCTCATTTGAACACACTCACAAAACAAGTTCTGTGGCTAAATAATAAATGCACAAGTCTTAAAGGAGAAGCTACTGTAGCTAGAAGGTGACGTTGTGGAGGTTCTTGGTTTATCTCTTGGGTATATCTTGGTTAAGTGGTGCGCTATTCTTCCCTAGTCAAGGGTTAGAGGAGGATCTTCTACTTTGTTAGTTATCTCTTGTAGAGAGGCATTGCTCTTGGTTGGTGAATCTATATTGAGTAAGTTTGTTGGGTTTTTCCCTTATAGGGTTTTCCCAAAGTAAATCTTGTGCATGTTGTGGATGTTATTCTTTCAGTGATCCTTTATATGAAATTATTGTGCTAATGGTTTAAAAGTTAAAGAACACTAATATAGTTAACTACTTAAGACGAAAAATAAACATGGTACCAGAGCATGCCTGAAAGAAGGCATTTTCATAGCACATAGGAGCTTGCTAAGAAAAACTAGGGCATAAGAAGACTTTCCTAATCCTAGCACACCTTTTCCCTCGAAAAATTCTCAACTTTGGACAAGGTTTAGAGATTAGGGTTTCTGCATACTAGGGTTTTTTCATAAACCCTAAAATGTGACATCATCCACCTTGCTCGAGGACATTGGGAAAAGTAAGTCCATCTAGGAGTGCACCAATGATCTTTGTTAGAAAGAAGGATGGATTTTGTAGACTTTGCATTGACTACCATCAATTGAACAAAGCTACGATCAAGAATTAGTATCTGTTGCCAAGGATAGATGATTGTTTGATCAGATGAAGGGAGTGACGATCTTTTCAAAGATTGAATTGAGACCAGGATATCACCAGTTACAGATTAAAGATGAAGATATCCCTAAGATCGTTTTTAAGATGAGATTTGGACACTATGAGTTTACAGTTTTACCATTCGGATTGACGAATGCCCTGGGGGTATTCATGAGTTTGATGAAATGGGGTGTTCCGTGAATAGTTGGACAAGTTTTTTCAAGTTTTTATTGATGACATACTGATTTATTCTTGAACGAAGGAAGATCATGGTGAACACTTGAGATCAGTATTGCAGTGCCTAAGAGAAAACACATTGTACGTGCAGCTATCAAAATTCTCTTTTTACCAGTTGAAGATTCATTATTTGGGACATATCATATATGATGAAGGTATCGCTGTGGATCCAACGAAAGTGGAGGCCATTATGGAATAGCCAACACCAACAAATGTACAAGAAGTATGCATTTTTATGAGTCTAGCAGGATATTACTGACGATTTGTCGAAGGATTTCAAATATAGCAAATTCGATCACGAAATTGCAGAGGAAGAATAAGAAGTTCGTATGGACTGAGAAATGTGCAGAAGCATTTCAAAAGATTAAGGAGTTGCTGAAAACAACACTGATACTAAAAGTCCCTGACATGGACAAGGAATTCTTGGTATGCACATATGCATCCAAGGAAGGTTTAGGCAGAGTTTTGATGCAAGACGGTCGAGTAATCGGTTACATTTTGATGAAATTGAGAAAACATGAAGAGAACTACGCAACACATGAACTAGAATTATTGGCAATTGTATATGCCTTGAGAGTTTGGAGACATTATCTAATTGGACGAAAATTTGAATTAAAGACATATCATTGTGGATTGTATTATATTTTTACACAAAGTGACCTGAACGTGAGACAAAGGCATTGGTCAGAATTACTTAGCTATTACGACTTTGAAATTACTTACATTAAAGGAACTGTGAACCAAGTGGCAGATGCGATGAGTCAGAGACCACACATATTTTTGGTATTACCTCTTAAGACGAATCTTGGAGAAAATATTCTAACTTTACAATTCGACGATGACTGGTATAAAGAAGTTAAGAATAATATTGGACGAGATACCATGATGGAACCGAAGTATGAAGGTTATTCACTAGACGAAAATGGATTGTTGAGATTTAACGAAAGAATTTAGGTACCACCTAACGACGAACTAATAAGTTTGATCTTGAGTGAAGTGCAATGAGCAGTATACATGACTCATCCAGGAGTCACGAAGATGAAGGTAGACCTTAAGCCTTTGTTCTTCTAGAAGGGAATGAAAGTAGACATAGTCAGTTACGTGGTGAGATGTCTAGAATGTCAGCAAGTGAAGGATGAACATAGACATCCAGTAGGATTGATACAACCACATGTTATTCCTTAATCGAAATGGGAGGTCATTTGATGGAATTTATCGTTGGATTTCCACTGATGGCAAGAAGGCACGATTCGATTTTTGTGGTAGTTGACACTCTGACAAAGAGTCCACACTTTATTCCCGTGCATACGATGTATCAACATCTAGACATAGCTAGAGTATTTGTTAGTGAGATTGTAAGATTACATGGAGTACCAAGAAAGATCATATCCGATCGATGATCGATGTTTATAGGACAATTTTGGACTAGTTTCCAAGAGGATTTGGGAACACAATTAAAATTTAGCACAACTTATCACTCAGAGACATATGATAAAATAAAAAGAACAAACCATATTTTGGAGGATATGTTACGTATGTATGTAGTGGACCAACATAAACGTTGCGAAGAATTCTTTCCACTAGTAGAATTTGCATACAATAACAACTACCAAAGTACAATTAAGATGTTCCTGTTTGAGTTTCTTTATGGGAGGCCATGTCGAACACCGTTGAGTTGGGATCAACTTGAGGATAGGGTTCTGGTAGGACCAGAAGTGATACAAGAAATAGAAGAATAGATGCAATTGATAAGACATAGGATTAAAGAAGTGCATGATCGACATAAAAGTTATGCTGATGTGCATCGCGTTGACTGCAGTTATGAAGTTGGAGATAGAGTCTTCTTGCGGGTAAAACCGCACAAGAGTTCGGTCAAGTTTGGAAAGGGTGCTGAACCGTCTCCTAGATTTGTGGGACCTTTCGAGGTTGTGGAAAGGAAAAGACCCGTGGTTTATTAACTAGCCTTGCCTGATTATTTGGGCGTATGCACAACACATTTCATGTATATTTTTTGAGACATTATATTAGTGATCCTTCACATGTTATTGACATGAGTTCCTTGAATGTGTTGGATGAGGGTGCTCTCATGGTAGAGCCAATATGGATTCTGGACCATCTCATTCGACAACTACGACGTCGAACAATCGATCAGGTCAAGGTCTAGTGGGACAATTATAGTCCACACTCGACTACCTGGGAGGACACATTTGAGATGCAACGATTTCCTTACTTGTTTTGATAGATTTAGACATATAGATCTATGCCAAATACATTTGTTACTTGCTTTTATATATACTTTACAAACTTTGAGACTAAGTTTAAAACAAGAGGGGGTGTATGTAACATCCCACTCTAACTGAGCACACTAATATTGACTTATTATTTGAGGACACTTTCTTACAAGTGATCCAGGTATGGTACTTTGTGATTTCAATCAGATTATGGGTTATATATGATGAGGTTGAGGTGTTATGGCTTATTTATTATATTGATGTATATATATTGACAGATGCTTTTGATGAGTTGTACTAAGTGTGAAGGACACATGACAGGTTAAGGATTCTGATGGCATCGATGGATTCCCTTGGACCCCATATTGAGTCAGGGAGTGGATTGTATTTATTGAGTATTTCATTACACGCACGTATGCTGTATGATTGATTTTAGTAAAGTTTTATATATATGGAATTGATGACAACATTTTTGTTAGTGGATGCAGGTTTGACGATGCTTGCTAATCCGACTCACATAAGGAGTAGAGGGGCCACATGCACAAAAACTAGACATTTAGGGAGAGGTGTGACAACGTCCTTGTCACAACCTATTAGTAATCCCACCGTGGTCTGAATTGTAGGTTAATGATTACCTAGTTCGAAGGGTCCATGATGCCGTGAGGGTAGACTTAGACAATCACTCATGAATATTTCTAAGGAGTGCACAATAAGGCAGAGTCCTTATTCATTAGAAGCCATTAGTCTCTCAAAAGTTCGATCGAGCGGAGTATTGACTCCAAGGGTCGGACAACTTCCAAAAAAATTCTAAGGCGAGTGGCACCCTTGGAGCAGGAAGGTGCGTCTTGAAGGGCACGTCGCATAATTAAAATTGAAGTCAGTAAATCTAGGTGTCCTAGAAAACTTTGAAATTTCAGACCTGGTTGGATTAACTCATTAATTAGACAATAGCTTTTTAGTTGCAAAAAGTCTAATAAGAGTCAAAGCCTATGTCTAAGATTTGGCCTAAGTCTAAGTTTAAATCGAGGACTAATTAAAATATTAAATTGGGATAAATCAAATGCTAGGAAAAGGTGGTAAAATATAAAGATTTAATAAAATGCACATGTGTGCATGAATTTAATAAAAAATAAATTTTAAATAGAAATAAATAATAGCTTGAGAGGTTGGTTGTACATAGAATAGAATCTAGAGTCAAACTATACTAGTTTAAGTAGAAGGAGACTCCTAATTAAAATCTAACTAAGATCTAGTTAGAGAATACTCCTTAAATGAGAATCTGGGGAACAAAGGGACACTTAGGAGTGAAAATAGGAACACATTGAGGTGTGAGGGTTTTTGACCCTTTTAATTAAAATAAAATTCATAATTACTGGTGTAACTTGGGGAGATTGTGACAAGTGTGTGCGTGATTAATCCAAATTAAAATTTACTAAAAATTTAATTATTCGTGCATGAAAACATGTGTCAATGAATACAAGTCTATAAGAACAAATTCTGGAGAAGGAAAAAGGGTCTGTTTTTCTGAGCATGGTTATGCTGCCAAATTTTTATTGGACTGTGTTTTACTTGTGAGAGTTGGGATACCAAGCTTGTAAAAAGAGTGGAATTTCTTCCTTGAGAGGGAAAGCCTTGGAGCTATATTGTTGGTTTTTTCTGTGTGTGGCCCCTTTGCGACTCGGGGGATAAGGGGGAAGAAGAGTATCCCTAGCGTTGGATGGGAGGTACTGGTGAAGTCTCTATGATTAGCAATATAAGGAAAGGAAGGAGCACAATGTTGATGAATATTTCGATCAACAACACTTAGCCGACAAAGTATTGCCATGCTTCCTCTTGATTTTCAATACTTGCACAAAATCTTGCGCAAGCTCGTCGAGCTGCTTCCATATATTTAAAGTTCAAAAGTAAATAATGAACTATGACTAGTGTAACATGATGTATACAAGTTCCTTTCATTTTATTTTTTAGGTATAAGATTTTGTTATTCTTCTTTATTCATTTGTTTAGTTTTCTTTTGTAATTTATCTTTTTTTAACTAAAAAAAAGAGATTAAAATACCAATCCTTTACACTGTTTTATAATTATTTTTTGGTAGTTATTAAATTAATTTCTTGTTTAATAAATTACTCTTCTAATTAATCACTTTAATATTGACTTACCCTAACTTCTGGTTAGTTTTGCTTTAGTTACTTTTTGCTAAAATAAATACAAAAGAAAACATTTTCTTTTTTAATCGTTTAAACTATTTTAGGATTTAATTTTGTTATTACAAATGTATAAAATCACACATAAAAGCATGAAAACATAAAGATCAAATATTACTAAAAAATAAAATTACAAGGAAAAGGGATTCACACTTGGACTGTAGGTTAGGGGAAATTTAGCCTAGAGTTCAATGTGTTTTCTTGTTGGGGCTCTAATCTTACGGTGACATTCTCATCTCTTCCCACCTAGCCCTACGAGAGGTTGAAATGTTGGTGTTGGGGACTCTCTAGTCCCTCGACGTCAACATATTTTTGGTGACCATACTGGGGACGATCGTTAAATGGTTCATTCCTAGTTTTGTTTTAATTCTTTCAAATTTACTTTTATCTCTCCTAGACCTGAATATCTCAACTGATTGGAAGCTTGTTTGGTGGTTGTAACCCAATGGTTTCAACTACTAATTCTGGGA
>WSFP011513809.1:0-12925 GCA_009831015.1 Picea engelmannii | reverse complement strand
GCATTAAATGTATTGAATCAAAAGAAGGAGAGTCATCAACAAAGTAAAATTATTATTTGGAAGAGCTTTACTTCCAAGAAAATGAAAAAATGGAGAAGATCATGCAAACGGTTTCGGATCTATTTTTTAACAAATAGTTAGTCACTAGGAATTAGGAAATCACCAACCGTCTTAAGATTGGTGGTTTTGTATAAATGTAATTTTTCAAGACTAGGAAGAGGCTTTTTTCTAGAGGGGATTGTAAAGAGAAAATTTCATTTTGCCATAATTAATACAATATAGATTGAAGATTCTAGATCTTGTCAAGCCTGAGTTATGTGTTTCTCTATCATTTCATCTTTTATTTCATACCTTCGTTAAATGCTTTCATGATGTAACTTCTATTGTGGTGATTAAACATGCAGATTATCTAACCGTTTGTCTTTTTTCCTCTGTATCAGTTGTCAGTGGATATAAGACCTATGAACGTTTTAGAACTCTGAAATTATATACTTCTTCGAAGTTTTCGTCCTTCTTTCTTCTATAAGTATAAAATGAGATTCCTCTTAAATTGATGCCTCATTTTTGTTATACAACTACATGTTTCCTTTTCTTTCTTCATTCCATGCACTGTCTCTTTAAAATTTAACTCAGATACTAGAAAAGGCCTTCATTTCTGTTATACTATTGATCCATAATTTGGAAGTTTTGTTCTTATTGATTCAAACCAGAAATCTGCGACCCTTGAAAAAAAAATTGACTTAAAAAGAGGAAACCCTTTGCTTTCATGACTGTTCCAGTTACCAGACAGCCTAATATAGAACCCGGTCTATCAGATCAGACGAGCATTGTGTTAAACCTATTCAATACCACCTTACAAACAGCAAATACATGGGTAGAACTTGAATGTTCATGGGCTGCAATTGAAAGGGATATTAGCATCCAAGAACAATGGGAAGCTAGACAGAGACAGTTAAGGAACCAACTGTGATCTTGCTTACCATTAAAATAGTTTTTTTACCCATTAATTATCTCTACCTTTTCGGATGCCTTGACGGTATACTTTAGAGCCTTAAAGTATAAACTCAGGAACAACATCCTTTTGGTGTCGTTGTCGGGGAGCGAAGAAACAAATCGTTTCCCTAGGAGGAACGACATTGACTTTTTCTTTCTTTGATAGTGAACAAAGATCAAAAAACCTTCTAAGGCTAATTTTATCTTTCACTTGGAGACTCCACGATAAGTAAACTGGCTTTCATCCAAAAGAACACCAGAAAGAACCCAGACGAAAAGCATACCTCGCCAGTATCTGATCCGGAAAAGATTTTAAAATCAAGAAGATTTCTTAGACAAATCATTTCGCCAACACATACTATCTGTCAAAATAATTCTACACGGTCGAACATCAGAGGAATACTTGAGAGATCTGTCTCTCTCCCCCTTTCAATCAATACGCGCTCTTTTCCTGAAGTCCACACTCCTACTACCGAACACTTCGACGAATGTCCTGTGTATCCTGATTTAACCCCCGTTAATTCTCCGATATATTCGTCTTACAAGCCTGGAGAAACAAGTTCTCTTCATCTTGGGCCTTCTTTCTCTAGTTTCCTGTGCCTTGACGATCAGTTCCCCACAACATTTCTGTCACATTCAAGTACAACCCAAGTTTCAATATCAAATCTATCAATGGCTGCACATGGAGGTGAGGGGGCTGGAGGCGGTGCTGTAGGTGGTGCCGCAGGAGGAGCAGGAGGCGGCCAAGTACCACTCCCTGGAATTTTTGCTAAGGTGGCTGCCATATATGCCCCTCTTGTCCTCCCAATTCCCCTACATGACCTTCCAGAAAATTACATGAAAAATATCCCAAAATTTACAGGGGAAGGTGATTTAACCGCACAAGAACACATCAATTTATTTGACTAATTTGTCGATATCCTAGGACTCGAACATGAAGATGTCTACTCTAGACTCTTAGTACAAAATTTCAAAGGGCAGGTTAGAACCTGGTTTCGAGGCTTAGCAGAGGGATCTTTAAGGACATACGATGAACTCGAAAGTGCTTTCATCAGACAATGGGGAGAAAGAAAAGATCACCTCTATTATCTGACCGAATTCGGGGCTCTTAGAAAAAAACATTCTGAATCAGTTCTCGAGTTCACCCAAAGATTTAATAAATTGTATAATAAGATTCCCATCGAGGTCAAACCTTCTCAGCCTGCAGCGAAAGTAACTTTCGTTGGAGCTTTCGACCCTGATTTCGCCCTACTATTAAGACAGAGGAGATAAGTAAACCTCACCAAGATGCAAGACGATGCCCTAGAAATTAAATCAAACATGATGGCTTCAGGAAAGCTAAAAGCCAAAATGGAGGTTGGGAACAAAGAAACCAGAAGATACAGAGAACAAGGAGGATCTTCAGGGTCAGGAAGATCTTCAGGAGACAAAATGGACGACATGGCTAGGATAATTAAAGAATTGTCTAATAAGATTTCGAAAATAGAATTAGATCATACAAAAAATAACCATTTTCCCATAAAGGATTTTAGAAGGAATCCCAATCCTCAAATCCCACAAAGACAGATTAAGAATGAGAATCAGAAAATCCCAACCCCCTTCAAGAGTGAAAACTTCATTGGAGAGGAAGATTTAAAAGATTTCGAGGAATTAGAGGAAGATATAAACAATCTGGGTGATGATGAGCCACAACCCTATTTATCAAGACAAGATTATGAAAAATTCTTAAATAAAGAAAATAGATTGGAAAATTACCTAAACAGTAGTACTTATGAAGATTTGACCTACCAGGGTATTGCCGATAGTATAATGGTCGAGCTTCAACAGAAGTACAATCTAAGGCCTAGAAACAGGAGTGTTGCAATCACCCAAACGAAAAAGATCTTTCCGAGGAGAGAGATAGACGAGATAGTTTCAAAAAATGTTGAAAAGCAGACTGAAAAAACTAACATAACGGACACACAGCCTACCAAGAGTAAGGTAGCTGAAACACCCACAGTCAAAACACAAAAAACAAAATTTTTTCAACAGAAACGAAACCTTCACCACAAAGGAAAGATGATAAGAAGGGGACCGAAGCCCAAACCATAGAGAACGACAAAATTGCGGGGAGTTTTAATCTGGAAAATGAAATCAATAAAATCAAGATCCCCATACCTCTTGTTGAGCTGGCAAAAAACCCCATCTAAAGAAAACAAATCGCCAAGATGATTAGTTTTTCAGAAGATGAAAGCCAAGTCGATGTCATTAACTTAGAAGATGACAAACCGAACATAATTTTCGGTCCACATTTCGAAGGCGCCAAAGACACTGTTGCCCCCTTCTATATCACGTTAACCCTGTTCGACCAACTACTCCACAACTGTATGCTCGATTCTGGAGCATCCCATAATGTAATGCCTAAAGCCATTATGGACAAATTGGGTCTCGAAATCACCAGGCCTTATGGAGATTTATATTCTTTCGATTCAAGGAAAGTTAAGTGTATAGGCATGATTAAAGACTTGGTGGTAAATCTGGCTAAAATACCTGCGAAAAGCATTCTCATGGACGTAGTGGTCATCGATATTCCTCCGAAATATGGTATGTTGTTATCTAGATCCTAGGGTGCCAAGCTTGGGGGATCCCTCCAGCTTGACATGACATATGCTACGATCCCAGTTTTTGGAGGACAGTTCACGCGCCTGTAAAGAGAGACCAAGTTGGCATTCACGGTGTTAGCGCCAATTCTTGCAAGTCATGAGCGTCGAGCACAGCACACAGAAGAAGTCCATTTCGGGCTTAAAATCAAGCGAACGGGCATTTTGTTTTCAACAACGAGGATCCACAAATGGAGCAGATCGATGGTCATCGGGTAAGTTTGAGTCGCAAAGTTGCACGAGGTCTAGCGCATGAGCTCATCTCTTATGGCCAAAATCATGAAATGATGAGCCATTTCAGCTACCGGGACTTCAAAGGACAAAGGGTTGTTCTTCCACTGCATTTCCAAACCCTGAAGTACGAAATGAGAAAAGCGCCCAGGAGCCATTTCGTCATTTCCACTACCGGGACTTCAAAGGACAAGGGGTTGCTCTTCCACTGCATTTCGAGAAACTCTGAAACGCGAAATGCGAAATGCGAAAAAGCGCCCAGGAGCCATTTCGGCTACCGGGACATCAAAGGACAAAGGGTTGCTCTTCCACTGCATTTCGAAACCCCGAAGCGCGAAATGCGAAAAAGCGCCCAGGAGCCATTTCGGCATTTCGGCTACTGGAACTTCAAAGGACACGGCGTCTCTCTCTGCCACTGCATCGAGAAACTCCGAAACGCGAAATGCGAAAAGCACCCAGGAGCCATTTCGGCATTCCAGCTACCAGGATTTCAAAAGACACGGGGTCTCTCTTTATGTTTTCAGTCTCGGCCATCCTCCATGGAAGAAGCAGTTAATGAATATTGAGCAGGTGGTTGAGACCTCAGCTCAACTCATAAATGGAGAGCGTGGAAAAGGCCTAGAGCAATCAGCCCGTGGTACCCTTGTATGCAGGTCCCCCTGTAAGAGCCATGCTGAGTTAAGGTGGCGTCTGACGAAGGAGTTTTGTCCAGGTTTGACTGATGAGCCTGCACACGCTAATTTGGACTTTAATGTCTCAGCTACCTTCCTGCTGCGAAGGTGGCGAATTTCCCTAAGTATATATACTCAGTTTTTGTATTTCTGTAGGGATGGATGGTAGAGCAGATCTCCCGACTGTAATGTTTTAATGAAGCACTGGTTTTCCTGGCTATGTATCTATATATGAAATTTCCTTGTTTAATGTAAGGCAGCTCTCTTTTTCATCTTGTTTCGATCTCATACTAAAAGGGTTCATGATTGAATGATTCACATGAATCGTCGTGACTATGTTATAATAAAGGATTTATTATAATTCTGTTATGTTCTTTTAGTGTTTTCGCTTTTGAATATAAGAGGTTCTTGTGTTCAAAGCTTTCTTCTGTAGGCTGTTGGAATCATGATGCCTACAACAGCCCTTCACATTTCCTCACAGAAGTCTTCCTCCTACTCACCCTTATTACAACTTACTGCCTGAAATTGAACCAAGACCTCATCTGCTTGTGCATGCCTGGCCTAGTTTCTGACTTAGAACGATATTGTTCTGAGTTTACTTCCGTTCATCACCCTTTATCAACAAATAGTGACATAAACTGATGGGCCTCAGGCTTACTCCTATTGCAATCTAGGAGTGACTTCTGACGCCAACATTTCTGGTGCCGTTGTTGGGGACGAAGTTGAAAATTTTCCCTGGGATTGAACGACATCGAACCTCTAATTCTGAAGGTGCATCAGGCATCAGAGCCCTACGAGATTGCTAATGTGCACCTGGCGACTCCACTGTGGCGAACATGTTGTTTTAGTTGTGGCTTCCAGAGGTAGACACACGCGGTCCCATCCACAGCTGCCTCTAGCTACACCTGAAGTTGATCCGGAGGTGATTATCAGAAAAGGAAAGGCCTCTGAAAGAGAAACTCCCACCGTTGAACCAGGTAATTTGCCATCTCCTTCTGTAGAAACTTCATTTTCTTCTTCTCAGCTTCCTAGCAGACCTTTTTCTGAAGTTTCTCGTTTCCTGAATTTCGGAAGTGTTCATGCTGAGTTTTCCCCTCCTGGTCTGGGATTGGAGGGAGAAATATTTGTCACTCCCCTCTCCCCTGAAGTTGTACCTTGGCTTAGACCCAATACCACAGAATATTTCCCCACCCCTAGCTTTACCACCCCTCCTCTTATTATTGTTGTTGCTACTGCACAGAGAGAAGCATCTACTGACTCAAGCCCCTTAGCCTTCTCTCTGAATCCCCCATTGTTTCCCCGTCTACCTGTAAGATCATTTCCAGTATCCCCTGTTCGAGTTCCTTCTCCTCTGAGTTCTCCTCCACCTAATATTCCTATGGCAGGAGCAAATCCCCCCATGACTAGAATGGAGGCTATAATAGATGCTAGGTATGCTCCCCTTTTGTCACCTCAGCCTCTCAACGCCCTTCTAGCAGATGGCTACCTTAAGCAGTTGCCCAAGTTTACAGGCGAAGGGGACATAGCTGCAGAAGAACAACTTGAAGCCTTTTACAGTTTTACAGATGATCATGTTATCATGCATGCAGACGTATGGATGAGGATTTTCATCCATAGCCTTGAAGGCAAGGCTAGAAAGTGGTTTAGGTCCCTGCCTCCTGGAATTATTGATGGGATTGAGGATTTGGATAACCCCTTTTTGAGACAGTGGGGAGACAAAAAAGACTTCATGTATTACATGACAGAGTTTAGGTCTTTGAAGAGAAAGGAAGGAGATTATGTCTCTGACTTCTCCAAGAGATTCAATAAAATGTACAATAAGATCCCCGCTGAAATAAAACCCTCAGAAGCCTCTGCTAAAATCACTTATGCTAGTGCTTTTGATCCTGATTTTTGCCTCATGTTGAGGGAAAGGAGAGAAACTACTCTGGCTCACATGCAGGATGCAGTCGTGGAAGTAGAATCTAACATATTGGTTCTTGACTGACTCATGAATAAGGCTGATAGAGACATATCCAGGAAGAGACCTGAAGCCTCCCCATCCAATTCCTCTCCCCTTCCCCTTCAGATGGACGAGGTAACTAAAGTGCTAAAGTCGCTTTCGGCTAGAATGGAAAGGTGGGAGTTAGAAGGGAATCCCATGTACAGAAATCCCCAAAATACTGATAACAGAGGCTTCAGGAGGCCTAGCAACAATGTGCCACAAGATTTTCCATTCGAATAAAGGATCAAAGACAGAGATGATCAGATGATTCAAACCCCTCTCCAAAATAGCCTAGTTGCTCATGAGGAAGGAGAAGAGATAGATGAGCTCGACCCCGAAATTCACTGTATTGAAGGCACTTCCCCTTTTCCCCATTTGACTCAATCTGCATATGAAGGATCCCTTATGAACATTCAATTTAATGAGTTGGGTAAAGGGGAAAGGGCCAACAACACTCCTAACAGATATCATCTCAGGTCAAAGAAGAAAGAAGAGAATTTTGATAGCCATGATCAGCCTCTCATAGCAGAAAAACTTGCTAAACCTGCAACAATCACTGCTAAAGAAAAGAAAACTCAGAATACTTTGTCAACAGCCAAAGAACCTGTCTCTGAGGTAAGGGAAGCTCCTAAGCCTCTTTCCTCCTTTAGTTTTGAGCATGAAATTCAAAAGATTAGAATTCTCGCACCCCTCTCAGAACTAGTTAAAAATGAAGATTTCAAAAGGTCCCTATCCAAACTACTACAATCTGAGTCCCCCCAGCCCTCCACAGACTCAGTAAACCTTCAAGATGAGAAGCCAGCAGTCGTCCTATGTCCCATGGTAGAAGACATAGATGATTCATCCCCTCCCTTCTACACATCCCTGAACATACATGATAAGGTGCTGCATAATTGCCTCATGGATTCAGGAGCTTCCCACAACCTTATGCCCAAAACAGTCATGGAGGAATTGGGACTGGAAGTGGCAAAGGCTTATCACGATTTGTACTCTTTTGATTAAGGAGGGTGCAATGCCTTGGAGTCATCAAAGACTTGGTGGTCTCTTTATTTCAGCTGCCAATGAAGAGTGTGGTCATGGACATTGTAGTAGCTGATGTTCCCCCCAAGTTCGGCATGTTGTTGTCAAGATCTTGGATTAAAAAACTTAGAGGAACATTACAGATGGATCTCACATATGCCACCATTCCAGTCTTTTAAGGGGAACACAGGAGGTTGTACAGAGAAGCTCAGCTGGCCTACATTATTAGTGATGAAGCAGACCCCACTAATCATCCTATCTTTGCGCTTGACACTGATTTGGGGTCTATTTTATTGCAGCTCACTGATACTCCTGAAGCCCCTTTTCAAGTCGGGAAGCAACCCATATTTAATCGTGAGATACCTCCTCCAACCACCTCTATTTGGAAGATGTTCTTCGATAGAGCTTCTTCTAACGAAGGCGCTGGCGCTGGAGTGGTTTTTATGTCACCTTGTCAAGAAACCATATCCCTATCATATAAGCTAAAATTTGAAGCTACCAATAATGTGGCAGAGTATGAAGCTCTTGTTCTGGGTTTGAGGGCTGCAAAAGAAATGGGAATTGAGGAGGTAGCAGTGTTCAGAGATGCTGAGTTGATAATCTAGCAAGTCATAAATGTTTATCGGGCTAAGCACCCTCGGCTCAGGAGTTACAAAAATGAAGTGTGGGACCTGATTGATAATTTATTCTCAGCTTTCAACATTTCTTTTATTCCAAGAGAGGAAAATACTTTGGCTGATTCCTTAGTTGTCTCAGCTAGTCTGTTTAGGATCCCTCTGCCGCCTAAGATCAAATATGATGTTGAGATAAGATATAGGCCATCTGTCCCGGACAATATCAAGCATTGGAAGGTATTCGAAGACGATCTTGAAATCAAAAAAATTCTTCAATCTATCAATGAATTTTCTGCATTTCACATTGATCGGGATCCTGATCTCGAAAGTCGCCCTCACCCTAAGATATTTTAAAATAAAATTGTTAATCACCATATTATTCATTTTCCTAGCAATCACATTCCGAAGGGACTAGTCCCTTTAGAAACGTTGTTCGATGGGAATGATGTGGCAGTAAAGGGTAGGGTTTCAAATGGAGATGTTGATACAGTAGAGTGCAACATTGGCACACAGGAGGAGCTTAAGTTTGTCAAGTTGTCAAGCAGTTTGACCAAAGAGCGGAGGGCCGAATATACCGAGTTATTAAGAGAATTTGTTGATGTGTTTGCATGGACCTATGAAGACCTCAAGACATATGACACATCTGTCATTGAACACAAGATCCCACTGAAGGAAGAGGCTAGGCCTTTTAGGCAGAAGCTAAGACAGATAAATCCCATGTTGTTTCATGTCATGGAGAGAGAAGTGAAGAAGTTGTTAGATGCCCAAATCATTGTCCCCTTGAGATATTCTGAGTGGGTGGTCAATTTTGTCTCGGTGAGGAAGAAAAGTGGAGAAATCAAGCTCTGCGTCGATTTCAGGAACCTGAATAGGAGCTCAAAGAAAGACAACTATCCCTTGCCCAACATGGAACACATATTTCAAAGGGTAACTAGTGCATCTAGGATATCCATGATTGACGGTTTTTCTGGCTATAATCAGATATCAGTCATGACTGAGGATAGAGAAAAAACAGCCTTCACCACTCCTTGGGGCACATTCATGTATGCCAAAATGTCTTTTGGATTAATGAATGCAGGAGCAACATTTCAGCGAGCTATGGACATAGCCTTCATCGGGGAGAAAGATCAGTTTGTGGTGATCTATCTGGATGATATCACAGTCTTCTCTAGGTTTGATAAGGAGCATTGTTGTCACTTGAGGAAAGTTTTCTTGAAATGCCAAAGGTTTGGCCTTTCCTTAAATCCCAAGAAATCTGTGTTTGCTATGAAGGAGGGGAAGTTGTTAGGCCATATAGTATCAGCAGAGGGAGTGAGAATTGATCCCATCAGAGTGGAGACAATTCAGACCCCGTCACTTCCCAGGTCTAGAAAGGAAGTTCATGCTTTTTTAGGGAAGATTAACTTTCTGAGGAGGTTCGTCTCAAATTTTGCTGAGTTGGTGAAACACATCACAGCCATGCTCAGAAGGGGAAACGAAGTAAGATGGACTGTTGAACCCAGGGAATATTTTGTCCAAATAAAAAGGGCATTGACTGAGGCACCTGTGTTGATCAGTCCTGATTATTCCAAGGATTTCCTAATTTTTTCTTTTGTTTCTTTTGATACAGTAGCAACGGTCTTATTGCAGAAAAATGAGGAAGGGCGAGAGCAACCCATTTCCTTCTTCAGTAAGGCATTAAGAAATGCAGAAATCAGGTATGAGATCATGGAGAAGCAGGCCTATGCCTTAGTGAAAGCTCTCAAAGCTTTCAGAGTCTATGTCTTTCACTCAAGAGTGACTGCATACGTTCCTTTAGCCTCTGTGAAAGACATTCTTATACAGCCTAACATAGATGGGAGAAGAGGTAAATGGATTGCCAAGATCCTGGAGTTTGACTTGGAGATAAATCCCACCAAGTTGGTAAAAGGGTAGGGTTTAGCCAAGATACTGGATGAATCCAATTGCAAGGCCTTGGGGGTTAGTTTCATCAACGCTTGCTCAGGAAATCAGTAAGCTGAGTCGCCCAGCAAAAGCTCTCAGGGTGGCTTATCACTAGAAGAATGCACCTGGTACAGAGACATTTTGTACTTTCTGCAAGAGTTGAAGCCTCCTGATGGAATGGGAAAAAGAAAGGCAAGAGCTTTAAAGCTCAAGGCGGTTAGATATTGCCTTATTGACCAAGTCTTGCATTGGAAAGATCCTCTAGGGGTGTTTCTAAGGTGTATGAACCCACAGAAAGCCCAGAAAGTTATGTTTGATTTCCATAGCGGCCTTTGTGGAGGGCATCATTTCTGGAAGACCACAGCCCGCAAAATTCTCAGGGGTGGGTACTAATGGCCCACCTTATTCATTGATGTCTGCAGAGAAGACAGAGCTTGCATCAAATGCCAAAGGTTCTCAGGAAAGAAGCAACTCAAATCTCTGTCACTAAAGCTTGTAGTAGCTTCAGCGCCCTTTCAACAGTGGGGGTTGGACTTCATTGGGGAAATTCATCCTCCTTCAAGTGGCCAGCATAGATGGATCTTGACTGCAATAGACTATTTCACCAAGTGGATAGAAGTTGCCCCCACCAGGAGTGCTTCGCACAAGGTAATTATCAGCTTCTTGGAGGATATCACAGCCAGATTTGGCTATCCCAGCAGAATTGTCACTGATAATGCTTCTTCTTTCAAGTCTGAGCCTCTGGTTAAGTTCTGTGAGTAGTTCGAGATTTCACTAATTCACTCCACTCCCTATTATCCTCAAGGAAATGGACTGGCAGAATCTTCCAATAAAAGTCTAATCAAACTCATTAAAAGATTATTGGAAGACAATAAGAGGGCCTGGGATTCAAAGCTCAAATTCTCTCTATGGGTCGATCGAGTGACAACAAAGAAGTCCCTGGGCACCTCACCTTTTCAACTTGTTTATGGGACGGAGGTTGTGTTTCCCACTCAGCTCGCTTTACCTGTAGCTAAATTCTTTCAAGATCATGAAGGAGAGCCAGACCATATGGTCAGAAGAATTCATCAAGTGGTGGAAGTGCAACAGATCAGGGAGCAGGTGATGGACATAGCTCACAGTCATCAACAAAAGATCAAGCAGACATTTGACAGAAAGGTCAGGAAGGAGGAATTCGAGCTGGGAGATTTGGTGCTTAAGTGGGATGCGTCCAGGCAGGATAGGGGCAAACACAGCAAGTTTGATGCCCTCTGAATCGGGCCCTTCAAAATCTCTGAAGTATTCTTAAATAACACGTATAGGTTGTAGGATTTGGAGGGTGAAGAAGTCTTTAGCGGCCCAGTAAATGGGCATTTCCTGAAGAAATGTTTTGTTTGAGCCTTAGACGGCTCCTCTGTTTTTGTAAATATTGTCTTTATTGTTTTTCTATTTATTTTCAGCTTAATAAATGACTCCATAGCCCAACAGAAGGCAATTGGAACTGCAGAAGGAGTTCTTAGAGCATCGCAGGGACGACTCTATCCCCCATGGAGCCTAATGTTAGCGCCAATTCTTGCAAGTCATGAGCGTCGAGCGCAGCACACGGAAGAAGTCCATTTCGGACTTAAAATCAAGCGAGCGGGTATTTTGTTTTCAACGATGAGGATCCATAGATGGAGTAGATCGACGGTCATCGGATAAGTTTGAGTCGCAGAGTTGCACGAGGTCTCGCGCATGAGCTCATCTCTTATGGCCAAAATCACGAAATGATGAGCCATTTCCGCATTTCGGCTATCGAGACTTCAAAGGACAAAGGGTTGTTCTTCCACTGCATTTCGAAACCCCGAAGCGCGAAATGCGAAAAGTGCCCAGGAGCCATTTCGACATTTCGGCTACCGGGACTTCAAAGGACAAGGGGTTGCTCTTCCACTGCATTTCGAGAAACTCTGAAACGCGAAATGCGAAAAAGCGCCCAGGAGCCATTTAGGCTACTGGGACTTCAAAGGACAAAGGGTTGCTCTTCCACTGCATTTCGAAACCCCGAAACGCGAAATGTGAAAAAGCGCACAGGAGCCATTTCGGCATTTCGGCTACCTGCACTTCAAAGGACACAGGGTCTCTCTCTTCCACTGCATCGAGAAACTCCGAAACACGAAATGTGAAAAGCGCCTAGGAGCCATTTCGGCATTCCGGCTACCGGGATTTCAAAAGACACAAGGTCTCTCTTTATGTTTTCAGTCTCGGCCATCCTCCATGGAAGAAGCAGTGAATGAATATTGAGCAAGTGGTTGAGACCTCAGCTCAACTCATAAATGGAGGACGTCGAAAAGGCCTGTAGCAATCAACCCGTGGTACCCTTGTATGGAGGTCCCCCTGCAAGAGCCATGTTAAGTTAAGGTGGCGTCTGACGAAAGAGTTCCGTCCAGGTTTGACTGAGGAGCCTGCACACGCTAATTTGGACTTTAATGTCTCAGCTACCTTCCTGCTGCGAAGGTGGCGAATTTCCCTAAGTATATATACTCAGTTTTTGTATTTCTGTAGGGATGGATGGTAGAGTAGAGCTCCCGACTGTAATGTTTTAATGAAGCACTGGTTTTCCTGGCTATGTATCTGTATATGAAATTTCCTTGTTTAATGTAAGGCAACTCTCTTTTTCATCTTATTGACAAAGTCTGTAAGCACAGAAAAGTTCTCCTGGTGTAGAGTAACAATGGGCATTTTTTTGGGAAAAGGAGCGAATCGCGTGTGGAGATAGCTTCTAGGGTTTGGAGGATCAGGGCTCGACCGCTATGGCAAACCAGGACGGAGGGGAGCCGCCGCCCCCTCCATCCTCCTCCTCGACCTTTCACAAGTTGATTACAGCATGCTCAA
>WSFP011513806.1:0-12925 GCA_009831015.1 Picea engelmannii | reverse complement strand
CCAAATTTGTGAATAAATTGTCCACCTTCAGCCCCAAGCCAAGATGCCTTGATTACAAAAAATACGAGTTTTTAAAGGGTTTAGAAAAGCTAATTGCCTTATCTTGTAAGATAAGAGTAAATTTCCGCAATGATTCTGCTGATTACAAAAATAGAGGGGAATATAACCACTCCATATCACACTAAATCTCTAAAAACTAAAAGAGTTTGTTCTTGTTTACAAAAATGAACCAAAGATATGACTAATAAGCCCAGAAATTCTTCATATCATTTGATGACCATAAACTGCCAGATATCCTGAAAGAAAAGGATGAAATAAAGAAATTCATATATGCATTTGACCAATATCTTCTTAATTTCGAACAAGAATAAACTAGCTACAGAATCTGTTGATTTTGTAGCTAGTCTTATTTTATCAAGGAAATCTAATTTACTCTATAAACCAAGATATAACACAATTTAAGATAAAAACAAATCTTTACCTTTAACTGGAAAATCAATTCGATTTACAGGATGTTAGAATTGACCACTGTTGTTACACTCTCAACATTCTTCACTATTATGTTCCCAGTTGTTTTCAAACGTTTGCCCTGTCTGTGAACAACGGACTTTAGCCTATGATTTTCATCTGTTAGCGAGTCGACTTGAACAGTGAGGGTTTTGATTTGTGATTGTGAAATGGGTATGTCTTCATAATACTTATCAATCCAGAAAAAACAGATTTCACATTGTGAATCTGTGACAGCCGCTTGAGAATGCCCACGGTCATGTGTCGGAACGTCTCCACTGTTGCCTATGGATTTCTTATCAAACTTGATACCTGGAAATCCTTGATTGTGCTTCAGACAGGGTGGAAAATTATCCACAAAATTGTCATCCTAGTCGAGACCTGTTTTGAGGGAAGGAAGGTCTTCTTCAGCCAAGAATCTCTCTATCTCTGAATCGGAGCTCTCATGGATCTCGATCATTTTGATCGAGCTCACATGAGAGTTTGGTTTATTTCGTAGTTTCCTTGAGATCAACCTACTTGCCCTTTTATTTTTAAAACCTAGATCAATGTCACCTTTAGATGGTTTTCACATAGGCCTGTTTGCGTTCTTAGCAAAGGCATTAGAATAGGCGTGTTGTTCATGGCTCTACTCAGCAACTTTTGGGTCGGGTATAGGCTCACTGAGGGTGGTCGTAACACAGGCCTCTATAGATGAAGGAACCACTCTGGCAGGGACTATGGTTTCCTCTATCATGGGTTTGTCAACCTCTATAGCATTGGAATTAACGAAACCATTTCAGGTTAGGAAGGTGTTCCAATCATTATTTTGTAACTTCAATTGATGTACCAACGGTATCTTTATCAAACCGTGGTGAAATAGGCTTGAATCCAAACGTTGTCTCTTATACCTCTTCTCCATTTTATACAGGCTTCTCCACAGGTAATAGGGCATATTTAATTGAAATCTGATGAAATTCATCAGCAAACGTATGTGATATAAAAAAAAAAACCAAAGCGGCCCTCGCACGTCACGAATTGTTTCAAAACTTCTAGCAAACCATGCCACTGGGTTTTCAATAAGGACACAGGCATACCTTTATCACAATAGTTGATTTTTCGAGATGTGAAGAACGGGCTCCATGGACCCTCCTCAACCTTGGCGTTTTTGAACCACTTTTCCCCGCTCAAAGGAAGACCTGTTGCTTGACCTAAAAATTCCTCTGTGACCTTGACCTGAAAGTCTCTTACCTTGGCTCGACATCCATCAAAAGAAAGGGCAAATTCCTGAGCAGTTCGCAAGTTAAAACCCTGGAATTTCTCAAGAAAAACAAGCCAGCCTTGACCCTTGAGATCCTCCCTTGCATCATCACACAGGAGTAGGGTCTGAGAGCCATTGGGTTCAATCCTGATGACCAGGGCCATGGGGATACGAAAGGTAGACAATAAAACACAGTGAGTATGGAAGGTTTCTAGGAGAAGACCAGAGCGACATTTCAGACCCAAAAACTCATCAATACCCTAGCGCGTATGAATAGAGGTTCTTCAATACCAAATGAAAGGCGTTTTATGAAATGAATGCCAGGAGTACATGCGAAACCCGAGACTTAGCTCGAGGTGATGGGCTTATCATTGTCGGACTACCACCTCCCACAGGGTACAGGCCACGACCAGGTGCATTAAACTTCATCATTGCGCAACAAGGTGGGTTTGGTTTCTAAAGTTCAGGAGAGGGAAAATTTTATAAACCAAAATGTAATGACAAGGATAGGCATGACCAAGAGCCACAAAAAATATATATCATGGTTTAAATCAAATGGATCATTGGTGATTCAAATAACAACCCAAAGCATGCTTCACATTTGAGGAGTCAACAAAGAAGATGAGCTTTATAGCAGGAAACAAAAATCCTTATTAACAAAAACTGTAGAGCCATCCATCTTTCATAAGCTTTAGATAAAGAGGTAAAACAATCATAGGTTTTAATGCTTCGTTCATGCTTTCAGTCATGAACGAAGCATGGAAACGAAAATACTAGGAATAACCGAAAGATCACATTTGTAGTTTCAAAAATTGCTTATGAAGAACAATAATCGTATGACCCCTAGGTAGGCATTTACATAATTTATTATTTGATGCTTTAAAAGGTTGAAAATATGTAGGGCTGCCAACAATGGCGACTTGCTGGGAGAAGTAGTTATCTCTGTATCACTGACGAGTTCATGTTAGAAATGTTTGAATGATTTCAAATTAGAAAACAACTGAAAGACATTTGATCATCTTTGATAATCATTACGTGGTCCAGCTTAAGATATCTTTCATTAAAAAATGAAATCTGGTGACAGACTTCACAAATGAAAGCCACGATGTTTAAGTTAATGGCTCCAATGTTGTTGACAAGGCCACTGCTGCCAGCAGGTGTCCATAGCCTCGACGGGGATGTCAATTAACCCACTCTGACACCTCTATCATGTCCAGGAAATTTCAAATAAGAATGAAGGATGCTTATGATCAAAAAGAATTTTACCTGAGAATTTTCTTTAACCTGACATCGCTTCGCTGCCAGCGGGCCCGTTCAGTACCCCGGCGAAGTTGTCTTGGCATCATGCATGCATTAACCCACTGCCAGTAGACTTGTTCAGTATCCCGATGGCTTTGCAAACACTTCCCACAACTCTTGGGAGAATTATTGATATAATTTAAAGATATTCAGAAGAGCATGGTGATGCTGAAAATTTAAATCTTTGGCACATTTGTTATTTTCCGACTCTTTTAATGTTTGCTTGCTAACCTTCATCATGGTCTGAAAATAGTTTACTGATGAAACTAATTTTTTGAGGACAGGAAGGCATCCTTGAGTTGCTTTCTTTAAAAGCAGGGACATTGTAAAGAGCTTTTAATGGTAGTCATGTTTGCTCTCAAATGCAAATTGAAACCAAAAATCAATTCTCGACAAAAAACCATCTTTAACTAGTCTACGTTTTTTTCTTACAGCAATTGATGCTCCGACAGTCCTTGACAGTTGTTTAAAGATGAAGTGTTATGTTCTCCCTTTTGAACTAGACCGTAATACAGGCATGTTTGAACGAGAAGGCCAAAACAAAAATTAATAAAAGAAAGAAAAGGAAAAGGAAAACCAAAACAAACCAAAACAGAAAAGATATGCACAAAAGGTGTATTTAGGATTTGTCAGGAGAAATACCTGTTGAGAGCTTGGTCGTTCACTAGAAAGGTGTCTGGTTGTCCCTCTAAATTCTGCAGGCGGAAAGAATTGGGACCTAGTTTTTCAGCGATTAAGAAGGGTCCCAACCACAGGTTTTGGAACTTTGTATGTTCGCCTTTCCCCTCATGAGGTTTATCCCACTTGAGGACAAGATCACCTACCTCAAAATTCCTATCTGAGGCAAAACTCGAATCAAACCAACTTTTGACAATATTTTGATGTTGATCCAGTTTTTGGTTCGCTTGAGCTCTTACCTCTTCTAACTTCAGCAAATAATTAATCTGACTTTCCAAGGGAGGGCAATATTCTTCCTGAACTTTCTGGGATAGTTGAAGAGAAGGAAGCAGAACGTGAGGAGGAAGAATTGCTTCCCTTCCGTAAACAGGAAAAAAGGGGGAATTACCAACAGTGGTTTTCAGGGTCACCCTATCAGCCCACATTGCATTAAAAAGTGTGTTGTGCCAGTTTTTGTGGTTTTTGAAAACTATCCTCTTGATGATCTTGATCAGGTTTTTGTTTGTCGATTTTGCTAAACCATTTCCTTGGGGGTAATAGCTGGCAGAATATTTCAGTTTTATCCATTTTTCTAAAGCAAAGACACTCATATAGAGGGATGAGAAATAGGAGGCATTATCGAAAACCAGACATTCGGGAATACCGAATCGAGTAATTATGTTTGAATTAAGGAAAGATATTACCTGACTGGTGTTTACCACTTTTAATGGTGCAGCCTCGGACCATCTAGTAAAATAATCTATTGTTGTAATGATGAATTTATGTTGTTGCAAGGAGGTGGGGTTAATTGGGCCAATGATGTCAAGACCCCATTGCTGAAAAGGGAAATCCACCGAGACAGGTTGCAGCGGGAATGTTGCCTTCTGTACTCTTCCAGAAACCTTTTGACAGATTACGCATTTGTGGCATAATGTATGGGCATCTTTGAAAAGCGTGGGCCAATAATACCCTGCCCTTATTACTTTGTGGGCGGTAGTGTCTCCACTGAAATGCCCACCAGCTTCCCCTACATGCAACTCAAATAAGACTTTATCTGCTTCATCTCTTGCTAGACAACGCATAAGGATTTCATAAAAAATTTTGCGAAATAATATACCATTCACAAGATGGAAAGGTGCAGGCTTTAATCTCAACGCTCTCCTCTTTTTTGGATCAAGGTGACGAGGAGCTAAACTGTGTGTTAGATAAAACTTAATTTCATCATATCAAGAATTGGTAGGATTTTGTACACAGTAGATTGGACTTTGATCTTCAATTAACATATCAGTTTGACTTTGTTGTTCTTCAACTGAATCAACACCTAATTTACATAGACCTTGGCCTCTAACAATTTGCACCGGGGTGATCTCAAGGTCATACTCTTGTAAGGATGTGACCCAGTTTGCCCGCTTTTCACCCAGTTCTTTCTGTACTAGCAAATTTCTGACAGCAGGGTAAGGAACAATGACTTTAGTTCTAGATTTCAGTAGATACGATCGAAAATGTTTTACCGCTTTAAAAACAATGTAAACTTGTTGATCTACAGCTGGATAATTAAGCTCTGCTCCCTTAAAGGCTGAGCTTATAAAGGCAATGGGAACCTCGTTGTTTTCATCATTCTTTTGGGTTAGCACAGTGGCATAAGATCAATCGGAGGAAAACGTGTAAAGGGTGAAATCTCATGAAAAGTCAGGGCTTATTAGAGATGGAGCCTCCACTATGGATTTTTGATTGAGTCAAAATCGTGACTTTCTTGAGGTCCCCAATGATATTGTACATCCTTTTTTATTAAGTTTTGTAAAGGCCTCGCCATTTCTGAGAAACTCGAAACGAACCTTCTGACAAAATTTATCTGGCCTAGGAAAGATTGCATAGATTTTTTAGAAGAGGGGGGAGGAAGTTTTGAAATGACTTGAGTCCTCTCGAGATCAATGATCATACCTTCATTGGATACTATGAATCCGAGCATCTTGCCTTGTTCCACTGCAAAGACAGATTTTTTAGGATTTAGAGAGATGTCGTACTTACAGCATCGTTGTAAAACAGATCTTAGATGGGCTAAATGATCTCCCTTATTCTTGGAGAAAACAGTGACATCATCGAGATAGACCACTACATATTGATTGATTATACTGCAAAAAGTGATATCCATCACTCTTTGGAAAGTGGCATCAGCGTTTATAAGTCCAAAGGGCATCCTTCTATAAGCATAGGTACCCCAGGGAGTATGGAAAGTGGTTTTCAGCTGGTCTGGAGGAGACATGAGGACCTGTTTGTACCCTGAAAAACTGTCTAGTAGCGACAATCTTTCAGAACCGGATACATGTTGGAGAATTTGTTCTATCGGAGGGACAGGGAAGTTGTCTTTGTCAGATTCTCGGTTTAAGTTTCGAAAGTCGACACATAGTCGAATTTCGCCACTTTTCTTCCTCACAGGGACAAGGTTAGAAACCCATTGTGTATGCTTTACTGGGAAAATTATCTTTGCATTCAAAAGTTTGTTTAGTTCCTTCTTGACCGTTGTTTCAAGTTTTGGGTGCATCTTTCTTAACTTCTGTTGAAAAGGTTGAGTCTGGGGTTTCATGGGAATGGTATGTTGTATAATGTTAGGTTCAAACGTTTTTAGATCATCATATGTCCAAACAAAGACATCCTTAAATTCTTTAAACAGTTTTATAAAGGTTGATTTCTCTTGCTCGGAACATGCCATTCCCAAATTGATGCATTGTCGATTATCTTTAGTTCCCATATTTACCTTTTCATGGGTTAAGGAAGAACTGTTCCTTTTACAATTTACCGATTTTATGAATTTGTCATGCAAATCATAAAAATTTTCTAATCTTACCACAGATTTCGGGATAGAATTTACCAAATCTGATGTCGTTTCGGGAGACCTTGGGTCTGATATTACCATAAAATTGCTAAGGTCTTCATCATGGGTGCCTTCATCGATAACCGCACCTCTAAAAGTGTCTTCCATGTGCAAGAAACCGATGATCTATTGATCATCATCGAACACTCTCCTGTTAGTTATGTTGTCTGGGACTGATGGTCTGAACAACAACTCGATCGAAAATGCATTCGGAGAAAGGTCTTCTGTGGGGAAAAGTTTGGAAACAACATTAGCTAACAAGTCTGCCTCAGAATTATTTAATCTTGGAATGGATTTAATGTTAAATGCGAAAAATCTGTGCATTAGATTCCATACCTCAGCTTGATAACTTTTTAGGTGTGGTGATAGGCAATGAATGGAATTTCTTACCTGCCTGACCACAATTTCTAAATCATCGAATACCATTAAATTTTGTATTTTCAGATCTAGTGCCTTTCTGAGTCCTTGCAGAAGTGTCTCGTATTCAGCCGTGTTGTTTATGCATTCAAATTCTAATCGGCAAGCGATCAAAGTTTTTTTACCTTGTGGGTCAATGAGGACACATCATGTACCAGATCCTTCTTTAGATTTGGATCCGTCGAAGTAGAGAGACCATATGTGAGCCTCATCAGCCGTATGTGACACATTAGGAAGAACTGTCGACTATGTGCATGTCATGAGTTCTGACTGTTGTTCCAGGTTAGTAATGATAGAATTTTTCGCCATGAAGTTACCGAAAAAGGTGTCCATTCCCTACATTTTGGGTGAATTAGCGAAAGCAGTAAATGGTTCATTGGCGTCATTTAAATCGGTCACGATGAGCTTGAGGTAATGCTCACGATTGATCTTGATTCTGTTAGGCTTTTCATTCTCTAGCAACCAAAAATGGGACCAGTCTATCGCAAAGTAGCCATGCAACTGTTCAAACCAATCCCTGCTTAAAAATAAGCCATATACTTCAGAGATGTCAATGACAGTGATATCAATGATCTGGTGAACTTTCGGATTAGAGGATAATCTAATAAGGACATTTTTTAATTCACCTATCACTTTAACGTTGGTTCGATCAAGCTGAATAATTTTCAGACTGGAAGGTTGAACTTCAACATTAATTTTTTGGCAGATAAACCAAGGTATTACATTTGACGATGCGCCATAATCTACCATACAATTATGTACATTCCTAATGAAAATTTCGAAGGTCAATAAAAAATGTGGGACATTTTTATAAACATTGACAACAAAACTTTGTTGGTTTTTAGTCGCAGTCCCTAGAATTATTTTATCTACATTTGTTATACTTTTTACGGCAAGGTCTCTTTTATCCGAGAGTTCTAGTGTAGTTTTAGCATGGACCTTTTGAGGTGTTTTAGGGCTGATTTCTGCCAATTTCGTGTTGTTTAGATTATTGTTTTTGTTATTTTCCGCAATGTTCTGAAGCATCTTTTGCAGAAGAAAAAGAAATTTCAACAATTCATAAACAGAAATATTAGCTCTAAGTTTCTTAATGTCTTCAATCAAATCGTATTCTAAACTTGGGGTTGCTAAATTTTGTTTAGTTTCAGTCTGCTTAAATTATTTTCTGGGCGCATTAGTTCCAATTTCAGAAGAGGGTTTATTCTGGATTTTACTTCTGGTATTGTACGGATGAACCGTTTCAAAATTGGCTTGAAAGATACTGTCTGAAAAATGCCCGAAGATGTTGGGAGAGGGTTCGTCCTCTTCCATTGTTTCTTGTTCAATCATGTCTTCAAAAATCTCAGGGGGAACTAGGTTATCATGTGCTTCAAGGATTGTCTATATGGAATATTGTAGGCTTTCTAGATTAAGGCCTTCAGAATTTAAGTTGGGCAGGTTTGTGGGAAAATATTTTCTAAAAGGGGGTTTGTAAGATCCCTTGCTTGAAGAAGCTTCTTCAGTTGATCTCATTAAATCTATGAATTGATTTGACAATTTCTGAACGACCTTTTGTAAATCTTCCAGATCTGAACTCTCTGATTGAGTTTTGGTTTGGGGAGGTCTAGGAAGAATTTTTATTTTCTTCTTGGAAGATGGGGTAATCTCTGCCTCATTACTGATAGTATCCTTTAGGCTTAGAATATCTTTCTCAATTTGGCTTGCTTCCTCGAAGGCTTCCAATAGCATTGCCTTCTTAGACCTTTTTACCCAAATTGTTATATTATGGTGTAGAGCTTTGGTGTAATATGCGACGATAAGATTTTCAGCAGGCATTGAATCAATGGGGATCTGATTCTTTAACATGAGAAACCTTTGATTAAAAATTTTTATTTTTTCTTTAGGGTTCATATTTAAGTTGGAGAGTTCCATGACTAAGACTTCAGGATATTTTTCATCTCCGAATTTCTCGAGGAAACAAGACTCGAATTTATCCCAAGATACAATGGTGTGGGGTTGTTGGGAAAAATACAACGTAGAGGCATTTCCTTTGAACGTATACAGAAAAAGTCTACATACTACATCCTCGTATTCTACGCTTCGGAGTCTAATGGATAGCATGATTTTTTTTATGTGATCCTTAGCGATTTGTTTAGAATTTGGATCGAATTTAGGGAGCCATTTCTCTAGATGTTTAGGCAAAGGGTGTTGTGGTCCAAGTATGGCCACAACATATTGATCGAGCCAGGGCCTGGCGGGATTGTTTGGATTTTCCATGGGCGAAGGTGGTGTTGGAGGCTGAGATGAAGAACTACCTTCGTCAGATGACTCACCTCCCGATCCAGATCCTCCGACTGCAGGAGTGAGGATGCAATCTGGATCCGTAGGATTTAAGAGAAGACCAGTGCCTTCAGGTTGTTCCCTGATATCAGAGAACTCTAAAGGTTGATTCATTGGCTGACCTGGTTGTCTAATACGGGCCAAAACATCGTGTTTCCCATAAGTGATTGACGAACAATTTCTTATACGTCGGATCCTGGAGGGTTTCGTGTTACTAGCTCAACGATAATCTGTGGATTTTCGTTTGAGGTGGTTGTTGTTTGAGAAGTAACGTTATCGTCAGAACGACTTCTTGTTACTATAGGAGAGTGGGTGTGTGGGGGAGGAGTATTGCAACCTCCACGTGCCATCAATCGTGTTTAGGCCCTCCTTCTAGCGCCATTTGTTGACGGGCGAAAGTGATCATCCATCAATTGGAAGAACGAGTCCAGCCCAGGGTTGTCTAAATAACCCAAGTCGTTTGGTATAACTCGTTCTAACGGGTTTAATGTCTCCGTTGGCCAATCTAAAAGTCCTAGAAGGAACGAATAAAATAAATAAAAGAGCTAACTAGTAAATAACCACTTAATATGTATATGTACATAAATATATATAACTATTTTAGATAGTATTTAAACAACAGATCTATCTATCTTATTTATGTGCATGATATACAAGTTGCGAGTTTTAATCTAGATTAACAAAAATCTATGTGAAGATGGTTGCTTTAACAAAAGAAGATAAAGAAAGCACATAAGCTATTTTTGTTTTCTCTTTATTAATCTAAGATTAAATAAAAATATACTATGAAACATGAGTATGTGGACGGTCAAAGCCAGACCATATATTAGAGTTTTGAAAACAAACAAATGACAAAAAGAATAAAACTAACCTATTAATGCAT
Source organism: Picea engelmannii (assembly GCA_009831015.1). Lineage (NCBI taxonomy): Eukaryota > Viridiplantae > Streptophyta > Pinopsida > Pinales > Pinaceae > Picea > Picea engelmannii. Next base: position 2,731 of record WSFP011513806.1, on the reverse strand, counting down.
CCAACATCTGTATGATTATAGAATGTCCAGCCAGCCTGTCCAAAAGATAAATCTGCAATGAACCTTGAACTGTTTGGAATAAATACAAAATAGTATATTGACTGTTGAATTTCAATGACAAAACGATGAGATGCAACTAATCGATGTGATATTTGTGATTGTAAGCAATTACATTCAAGATAAATCTAACTGTAACAACATGCTTTTAATTATTCAACAAAACTAAAGAAAAATCTTCTCATTTGGGTTGAATGGATGATCACTATTTTTAATATCTGAAGCATCAAAATGTGGATGACATTTTAAAGAAATTTTCCCAATGTCATAATAAATAGTGAAGACAAAAGCTATCAACAACTATTAATTAATTAGGATAAACAAACCATAAACGAAAACAACATTTACAGAGAGATAAAGCCGAAATGTAAATATATGTTCCATCCAAATTCGTGAATAAATTGTCCACCTTCAGCCCCAAGCCAAGATGCCTTTATTACAAAAAATACGATTTTTTAAAGGGTTTAGAAAAGCTAACTGCCTTATCTTGTAAGATAAGAGTAAATTTCCACAATGATTTTGCTGATTACAAAAATAGAGGGGAATATAACCACTCCATATCACACTAAATCTCTAAAAACTAAAAGAGTTTGTTCCTGTTTACAAAAATGAGCCAAAGTTATGGCTAATAAGTCCAAAAATTCTTCATATCATTTGATCACCATAAACTGCCAGATATCCTGAAAGAAAAGGATGAAATAAAGAAATTCAGATATACATTTGACCAATATCTTCTTAATTTTGAACAAGAATAGACTGGCTACAGAATCTGTTGATTCTGTAGCTAGTCTTATTTTAGAAACGAAATCTAATTTACTCTATAAACCAAGATATAACACAATTTAAGATAAAAATAAATCTTTACCTTTAACTGGAAAATCAATTCGATTTATAGGATGTCAGAATTGACCACTACTGTTACACTCTTGGCGTTCTTCACTATTATGTTCCCAGTCGTTTTCAAACGTTTTCCTTGTCTGTGAACAACCGACTTTAGCCTATGATTTTCATCCATTAGCGAGTCGACTTGAACAGTGAAGGTTTTGATTTGCGATTTTGAAATGGGTATGTATGCATAATACTTATCAATCCAGAACAAATAGATTTCACATTGTGAATCTGTGACAGACGCTTGAGAATACCCATGGTCGTGTGCCGAAACGTCTCCATTGTTGCCTATTGATTTCTTATCAAACTTGATACCTGGAAATCCTTGACTGTGCTTCAGGCAGGGTGGAAAATTATCCACGAAATTGTAAGCCTGGTCGAGACCTGTTTTGAGGGAAGGAGGGTCTTCTTCAGCCAAGAATCTCTCTATCTCTAAATCGGAGCTCTCATGGATCTTGATCATTTTGATCGAGCTCACATGAGAGTTTGGTTTATTTCGTAGTTTCCTTGATATCAACCTACCTGCCCTTTTATTTTTAAAACCTAGATCGATGTCACCTTTAGATAGTTTGCACATAGGTCTGTTTGTGTTCTTAGCAGAGGCATTAGAATGGGCGTGTTGTTCATGGCTCTGCTCAGCAACTTTTGGGTCAGGTATAGGCTCACTGAGGGTGGTCGTAACACAGGCCTCTGTAGATGAAGGAATCTCTCTGGCAGGGACTATGGTTTCTTCTATCATGGGTTTGTCAACCTCTACAGCATTGGAGTTAATGAAACCATTTCAGGTTAGGAAGGAGTTCCAGTCATCATTTTGTAACTTCAATTGATGTACCAACAGTATCTTTATCAAACCGTGGTGAAACAAGCTTGAATCCAATCGTTGTCTCTTATACCTCTTCGCCATTTTATACGGGCTTCTCCATAGGTAATAGGGCATATTTAATTGAAACCCGATGAAATTCATCTGCAAATGTATGTGATATAGAAAAACAAAACCAAAGTGGCCCTCACACATCACAAATTGTTTCAAAACTTCTAGCAAACCATGCCACCGGGTTTTCAATAAGGACACAGGCATACCTTTATCACAGTAGTTGATTTTTTGAGATGTGAAGAACAGGCTCCACGGAACCTCCTCGACCTTGGCGTTTTTGAACCACTTCTGCCCGCTCAAAGGAAGACCTGTTGCTTGACCAAAAAATTCCTCTGTGACCTCGACCTAAATGTCTCCTACCTTGGCTTGGCATCCGTCAAAAGAAAGGGTAAATTCCTGAGCAGTTCGCAAGTTAAAACCCTGGAATTTCTCAAGAAAAACAAGCCAGCCTTGACCCTCGAGATCCTCCCTTACATCATCACACAGGAGTAGGGTCTGAGAGCCATTGGGTTCAATCCTAACGACCGGGGCCATGGGGATACGAAAGGCAGACAATAAAACATAGTGAGTATGGAAGGTTTCTAGGAGAAGACCAAAGCGACATTTCAGACCCAAAAACTCATCAATACCCTAGCACGTATGAACAAAGGTTCTTCAATACCAAATGAAAGGCATTTCGTGAAATGAATGCCAGTACATGCGAAACCCAAGACTTAGCTCGAGGTGATGGGCTTATCATTGTCGGACTGCCACCTCCCATAGGGTATAAGCCACGACCAGGTGCATTAAACTTCATCATTGCGCAACAAGGTGGGTTTGGTTTCTAAAGTTCAGGAGAGGGAAAATTTTATAAACCAAAATGTAATGACAAGGATAGGCATGACCAAGAGCCACAAAAAATATATATCATGG
>WSFP011513803.1:0-12925 GCA_009831015.1 Picea engelmannii | reverse complement strand
TAGAAGTCACCTTCATATTGCATTGAAAGTAAACCCAATACCCATCAGTTTATATGTCACAGGTAATTGAGTTTTGAGTGGTCAAATGGAGAAAACTCAATAATAATAGTATTCTAAATCATAAATATGGACTAGCATGTACCATCAATTGAGGTCTTGAATCAACTTTAGTCAGTAAGTTTGAGTAAGGGTGAGTAGGAGGAATATTTAGTGAGAAAGGTGTAGATTTTTGCTATGAACACCAGATTTTCCAGTAGTCTAAGGAGGAAAAAATTAAACACGAGGTCTTCTTGGATTCAAATTTCAAGGAAGCTGGAAGAGATCATAATAGTACTATAGTCAAACATTTATCATAATACAGTTACAACAATCCATGTGAATCAATCAAACATGAACTCTCTCAGTATCAAAGGAAAATAAGATGGAGTAAGAAATTTGACTTAGATTAATCCAAATGTCTCAAAAACAAATACATAACTAGAGAACCAATCATTCTCAATCAAAATATTACAATAGCAGGTAGCCTAGGTCAACCATTTGACCTTAACAAAATATCAAAACTGCCTATATATACTAAAATGCTGCAACCACCAGGAATGTGATCATATCACTTCCTTCAAAGCCTTCAGTTAGTGCCCTCTCTATCAGGTTGTGCAAACCTCACGATGTCAGACATGTGCCAGGGATAGTTATGTTTTTTATAGGAAAAATTGCTCATATGGAAGCTTCGGATCATAAGTGCGCCTTCATGGTTGCTCTCTGCAATGTTTTCCATTTATGGGATGAGGTGAGGTCTCAACTGATGCCCACAATCTTCAATAACTACCTTCATTGGGATTAGGACTGGGCCCGACACCCATAACTATTCTCAGGCAAAGCCATTGACTTATGTGAGTCCATCTTGACACCTCGAGGCCATGAATGGTCTTTGTCTGTGACCAATGTGAGCTTTGCAGGTGGAAATCTGATAGTGTATGTGCAAGGGTGATGTGGAGCAAGGTGCTTGGAGAAAAATCACGTGGTCCAATGAGTGAGAGATGACCATGTGGAAGGAAGAAATTAGGGGGAGCAAAGGTTGGGACGAGGTTGCAGTATCAAGGGAAAGGAAGAGGTGGCAGAGGAATGAGGGAGGTGTGATAGGTGGGGAGGAGGTAACGTGTAAGGGATATTGGAATGTGGGTGGGACACGTTTCGGGAGGTGAGAGGAGGTATCAGGAAGGGAGATGTGATAGGTGGAGAGAGGGCACTTGAGCTAATTAGGCCTCCATTTTTTTCGTTTTCTCTGTAGAAATCATGGGCATAATGCCACATGATTTACACCATATTGCAATTGAGGGTAAACCTAAATTTCTGTCTAATTTTTAAGAAACAGTCTGCAAATCCTTGTGTTAACATAAACCTCCATGGGGGATAGATACCTCCCTATGAGTCTCTAAGAAATCCTTTTACAGTTTCAGTGCCTTAGTATTGGGCTGTGGGGTCACTTATAAAATCCAAAAACAAAACAAAATTGATATTTACAATGACATGGGAAGCCACTCATGGCTTAAGTAAAAAACTTCTTCAAAAAATTCCCATTTACAGGGCTACCAAAAACTTCAGTATCCTCCAAATCCTGCAACTCGTAAGTGTTATTTGAAAAAACCTCAGAAATTTTGAAGGGGTCGATCCATAAGGCCTCAAATTTACCGTGCTTGCCTTTATCTTGTTTAGGTGCATCTCACTTGAGTACTATATCTCCCATTTGGAAATCCTTTTTGTTTACCTTCTTGTCAAAGGCCTGCTTTATCTTATGCTGATGGTCATGTTCTTTGTCCAGTTGTTTCTCCTTAGTCTGCTGCACTTCTACCAACTGTTGTATTCTTCTAATCATATCATCTGGTTCTCCCTGGTAGTCTTGGAAGAATTTTTCCACAAGCAAGGAGAGATGAGAAGGAAATATGTCCTCAAATCCATACACAAGATGGAAAGGAGAGACACCAAGAGATATTTTTGTTGTCACTCGTTCAACCCATAGAGAAAATTTAAGCTTTGAATCCCATTATTTCTTATTGTCCTCTAACAGTCTTTTGATGATATTAATAAGGATATTGTTAGAGAAGTCTGCCAGTCCATTCCCTTGAGGGTAGTAAGGAGTAGAGTGAATCAATGTAATTCCAAACTATTCAAAAAACTTAATCAATGGTTCAACCTTAAAAGATGAAGCATTATCAGTGACAATTCTATTTGGAAAACCAAATCTTGCCACAATATCCTCAATAAAACCAATGATTACTTTGTGGGGATAACTTCTATCCACTTAGTAAAGTAGTCTTTGGCAGTCAAGGTCCACCTATGCTGACCACTTGAAGCAGGATGAATTTCCTCAATAAAATCTAGGCCCCACTGCTGAAAGGGTCCTGAAGCTACCACATGCTTTAATGCCAAAGACTTGAGTTGTTTCTTTCCAAAGAATTTTTGATGCTTTACACAAGACTTGATCTTTACACAGACATCAGTGAAGATACTACACCAAAAATACCCAGCCATGAGAATCTTGTAGGTTGTGGTTCTCCAGAAGTGATGCCCCCCACATAAACTGTTATGAAAATCATACATAATCCTTTGGGCTTCCTATGGGTCTAGACATCTCAAAATAACTCCTAAAGGGTCTTTCCAATATAAAACTTGATCAATCAGACAATATTTAATTGATTTGAGCTTCAAATCTCTCACCTTGCTCTTTCCCATGCCATCAGGAGGCTGTAACGTATGTAGGAAAAATATAATGTCTTTGTACCAAGTGCATCCTACCAATGGGTGTGTGAATTTAGGATCTTCATCGGATAAATTAGCTTGCTGATCCTCTGAACAACTGTTGATGAAATTAACCCCCAAGGATTTATAATTAGATTCAAACAGCAACCTCGCTAAACCTTTACCTTTAATTAATTTGGTAGGTTTTATTTCAAGATCAAATTCAAGGATTTTGGCAATCCACTTTCTCCTTCTTCCATCTATGTCCAACTGAATGAGGATCTCCTGCACAGAAGTTGAAGGGACATAAGAAATGACTTTTGAATGTAGCACATAAACTCTGAAAGCTTTGAGAGATTTAAACAAAGCATAGGCCTATTTTTCCATGATGTCATACTTTATTTCAACATCTCTCACTGCCCTACTGAAAAAGGAAATGGGCTGCTCTAACCCCCTGACATTTTTCTACAATAAAACAACTGCTACTATGTTAAATGAAGAAAAAGAAAAAATCATAAACTCATTGGAGTAGTCAGGATTGATGAACACAGGTGCTTTAGTCAAGGCCTTCTTTATTTGGTCAAAAGAGTTACGAGATTCAGCGGTTCATTTGATTTCATTTCCTTTCCTCAATATGACCGTGATAAAAATTACCAACTCAACAAAATTTGAAACAAACCTTCTCAGAAAATTAATTTTCCCCAAAAATTACTGAACTTATTTCTTGGATCTAGGGAGCGACAAATATTGGATAGCTTCTACCCTGCTTGGATCAATATTTACCTCCTCAACTGACACAATGTTCCCCAACAGTTTCCCCTCTTTCATGGAAAATAATGACTTCTTGTGATTTAAAGAGAGACCAAATTTTCTGCATTTCAAGAAGAATCTTTTTAGATGATCATAATTTTCTTTATCAGATTGTGAGAAAACTGTTATGTCATCCAAATAAATGACCACAAACTTGTCCTTTTCTCCAATAAAATCTATGTCCATGGCTCGCTGAAATGTTTCTCCTGCATTCATCAATCCAAAGGGAATCTTAGCGTACATGAATGTACTCCAAGGAGTTGTGAAGGTTGTCTTCTCTCTGTCTTCAGGTAAGAAAGAGGCTTGATTGTAGCCTGAAAATCCATCAATCATAAACATCCTGTATGCACCTGTCACCCTTTGTAATATGTGTTCCATCTTGGGCAAGGGGTAATTATCTTTTTTAGAGCTTCTGTTCAGGTTTCAGAAATCCACACAAAGTCTGATTTCTCCATTCTTCTTTCTTACTAGGGCCAATTTGGCCACCCATTCAGAGTACCTCAAAGGAATGATAATATGGGCATCCGAAAACTTTTTAACCTCCTTCTCCATAATGGGCAACATCCTAGGATTTATTTGTCTCAACTTCTACCTAAATGGATTGGACTCTTCCTTCAATGGGATCTTGTGCTTAATGATACTTGTGTCGTATGTCTAGAGATCTTCATATGTCCAGGAAAATACATTAGAAGAATCCTTTAACAACTCAACATATTCGATCCTTTTCTCTCTTGACAAACTGCTTGAAAACTTGACAAATTTGGGATCCTTGTCTGTACCAATATTGTACTTAGATACTTCAACATCATCATCTTAACCTATAAACTTTACTACCACATCATTCCCATCAAACAATATTTCCAAAGGAACTAGTCTCTTTGGAATGTGGTTGTTAGGCAGTTGAACAATATGGTGATTAGCAATTTTATTTAAAAATACATCAGCATGAGGGATACTTTCAGAATCCTGATCATGATCAATATGTAATGTAGAAAACTCATCAACAGACTCAAGAAACATTTTGATTTCATCATCATCCTCAAACACCTTCCAATGCTTGATATTGTCATGTACGGAGGGAATATATTTCACCCCTGGATCATACTTTAATTTAGGTGGAAATGGGACTCTGAAATGGCTTGTTGAAACAACCAAATAATAAGCCATGGTATTCTCCTCTCTTGGAATAAATGAAATGTTGAAATCTAGGAAGAAATTGTCAACTAGGTCCCATACTTCATTTCTGTAAGTCTTCAGCCTAGGGTGCTTGTCTTGATAAATATTTTTGATATGATGAACAATTAGTTCTACATCTCCAAATACAGATAGCTCTTCAATCCCCATGTCCTTTGCAACCCTTAAACCCAAAAAAAGAGCTTCATACTCTGCCACATTATTTGTAGCTTCAAATTCTAGCTTGTAGGACAAAGGTATAGTCTCTGACAAGGTGAAACAAAGACCACTCTAGCACCAACGCCTTCCTTAGAAGAGGTTCCATCAAAGAACATATTCCAAACAAAGGCAGTTGGAGGAGGGATTTCACAAAGAGTAATGGATTGTTTTTTGATTTCAAGAGGAGGTTCAAGAGTATTAGTTATCTGCAATAGGTTGGATCCCAAATCAATGTCAATAGAAAAAATAGGATGGTTGGTGGGGTCTATTTCATCACTAATGATGTAAGCCATCTGAGCTTCCCTGTAAAGTCTTCTATGCTCACCGCCAAACACAGGAATGGTGGCATATGTGAGGTCCATCTACAAAGTTCCCCCATGTTTTTTTATCCAAGATCTTGAAAATAACATACCAAACTTGGGGGGAACATAAACCACTACAATGTCCATGACCACACTTTTCATGGGCAACTGAAACAAGGTCACAACCTGATCTTTGATGACCCTGAGACACTTTACTTTCCTAGAGTCAAAAGAATATAAGTCATGGTAGGATTTTCTGATTTCTAATCCAAGTTCATCCATGAATGCTTTGGGCATGATATTGTGAGATGCCCCTGAGTCCATCAAACAATTATGAAACACCTTATCATGTATGTTTAGTGATGTATATAAGGGAGGGGATGAATAATCTCTATCTTCTATCAAAGGACCTAAGATGACTGCTATATTTTCATCTTGAAGATTAACTGAGTCAACGGTATTTGAGTAGGAATCAGAGAACAACATTTTGGAAAGATATTTTTTCACTTCTTCAATTTTTAGCAGTGCCGAAAATGGGATTGGGATTTTTATTTTTTGGATCTCATTTTCATAACTGAAGGAAGGTGGAGATTTCAGAATCTCCTTGACTTCTGGGATAGGATCCTCAACCAAAACTGGGGGGCTTTGAGAAAATTTCTCTTTGCTGCCAATTGTGACAGCCTTAGCAGATTTTATGTTTTTGTGGGATGATCATAAGCATTAGTATTTTCCCTTTTCTTTTTAGATCTCATATCATATCCACTAGGATTCTCTTTTTCCTTCTCTCCCTTACTTAATTCATTTATTTGATTATCCATTAAGTAATTCCCATATGTAGATTGGGTTAAGTGAGGGGATGGATGAGTGTCACCCAAGCAATGGATCTTAGGATCGTCTTCTTTATCTTCTCCTTCCTTGTTAACCAAAAGGTTGTTTTGTAAGGGAGTTTGGATCTTTTGTTCATCCCTTTCTTTGTTTCTGGGATCTCTTGTAAGAGTCAGAGGAGCATTATTAGGTCTCCTGAAACCACCTCTATTATCAACATTTTGTGTATTTCTATAGGTATGTTTTCCCTCAAACTTTAACTTTTCCATCTCAGCAGAAAGAGATTTTACCAATTTGGTAAGTTCATCAACTTGGGGGTGGACAATAGAGGAATAATAGGTTGAGGCTTCAATTCTACTCTTTCTCCTGTCCTTATCAGACTTCCCTCTAAGTTGATCATATTCCCCTATGTTAGATTCTACCTCCATGGTTGCATATTGCATATGAGCTAAGGAGGCAGATCTCCTTTCTCTCAGTAAAAGGAAAAAATAAGGGTCAAAATCACTGACATAGGTGATTTTGGCAGAGGTCTCTGTAGGCTTTATCTTAGGAGGGGTTTTATTGTACATTTTGTTGAATCTTTGAGAGAAATCAGAGACAGACTCCCCTTATTTCCTCTTTAGGGATCCAAATTATGTGATATAATACAAAAAGTCCTTTTTGTCCCCCCACTGCCTCAAAAAATCATCATCTAAAGCCTCAATACCAGCAATAGATCCAGGGGGAAAATCCCTAAACCACTTTCTAGCCTCACCATCAAGGCTATGATAAAATATCCTCATCCATACATCTTCATTCCCAATGGTATGGTTGTCTGTATAACTATAAAATCCTTCAAGATGTTCTTCTACATTTTTGTCTCCCTCACCTGTGAACTTGGGCAACTGCTTAAGGTATCCATCCACTGGCAGAGCATTTAGAGGCTGCGACAGGACAATAGGGGCATACCCAGCAGCTACTATAGCTTCCATTCTAGTTCTGGGGGATTAGCTGCTGCCATTTGTATGTGAACTGGAGGAGAACCCAGAGGGGATGGTGTTGGGCTATGTGAAACTAGGACAGTGTTCCTCAGAGGTGAATACCAGGGGCTTGATTAATCTTGAGGGAATAGATTAATCAAAATGTCTCAAAAAAAATACATAACTAGAGAACCAGTTGTTCTCAATCAAAATATTACAATAATAGGGAGCCTAGCTCAACCATTCGACCTTAACAAAATATCAAAACTGCCTATATATACTAAAATGTTGCAACCACTAGGAATGTGATCAAATCACTGCCTTCAAAGCCTTCATTCGATGCCCACTCTTTTAGGTTGTGAAGACCTGATGATGTCAGATGAAAGCTAGGCATGGTTATGTTCTTTATAGGAAACATTTCCCATAAGGAAGATTTGGATTGTAAGTGCGCCTTCATGGCTTCTCTCTGCAACATTTTGCATTTATGGGACGAGGCGAAGTCTCAACTGCTGCCCACAATCTTCAATATATGTCTTCATTGGGATTAGGATTGGGCCTGGCACCCATAACTGTTCTCAGACGGTGCCAATGACTTCTGTGAGTCCATCCTGATGCCTCAAGGCCATGAATGGTCTTTTTCTATGACCAATGCAAGCTTTGCAGGTGGCAATATGATAATGTATGTGCAGGGGTGATGTGGAGCGAGGTGCTTGGTGAAAAATCGCATGGCCCAACGAGTGAGCGACGACCATGTGGAAGGAAGCAATTGGGGGGAGCGGAGGTTGGGACGAGGTTTTAGTAGCAAGGGAAAGGCATAGGTGGAAGAGGAACGCGGGAGGTGTGATAGGCGGGGAGGAGGTGATGTGTAAGGGAGATTGGAATGTGAGTGGGATAGGTTTCGAGAGGTGAGAGGAGGTATCAGGAAGAGAGATGTGATAGGTGGAGAGAGGGAGCTTGAGCTTCTTAGGCCTCCAATTTTTTCATTTTCCCTGTGGAAATCATCGGCAGAATGCCACATGATTTACACCATAATGCAATTGAGGGTAAACCTCAATTTTTGTTTGATTTTTAAGAAACAGTCTGCAAATCCTTGTGTTAACATGGGTCCTTTCTTGTTCCTTTCTCTAGATATTTGAACCATTTTTATTATTATTTGTAGCTTCATTTCCATTTTCTTTATTTGATATTCTCCCAGCCTTATGCTTCCCTTGTATCTTGGTAAACCCATTCACATCTACTCCTTATGTTTTTTTTGGTTCATTTTTGGCATTTAAGGGGTAGTTTCTGAAGAGGTGTCCATGGAAATGACACTTTTTGTATCTAAAAGGTATATGCTCATAGTCTAAAGTCTGTCTCCACTCATTATGTTAATATGATACTTTTATGTAATGTGGGAGGGAACCTTCCACATTCATGTAAACACATATCCTTGCATAATATGTATATCTAGCCATTTTTTTTTATACTTTTGAGACCTTGATGAAGGCTCTTAGGGTGTTCCATATACCTTCTAGTGTTTCCATTTCCTAGAACTCCTGTTGTAATGAGTACATTCTTATCCAAACAAGAGTCATCGTGAAGTCATATTTCTCTGGAGAAAATATTTCCATCTAGTATTTGATGTGGAGACTTGCTAAATTAAAAAAATATGGGCCCTCCTTGAAGACTTGATCCCTATCCTAGGAGTTAGAAAAAATTCTATAAAGAAACCCTTTGAGCCGAATTTTAGATCTACTTGTATTTTCACCTTCCAAAGTGATTTTATGCATACCATTAGATCCTTCTTTGATGGGAAAATCCTCATGAACTTACCAATTAGGGAATCATATATCATGTGTTGAATATAGTTACTGATATTAGGAGAAGATATTTTGTACCTTTGTTTTTTTTTGTAGTTCTGGCAAGGAAACCATTTACTTTTCTTTTTTCCATTTGGTTTGTTCCCTAGTCCCCCTCTGTAGGATCCCCACTCGTGGTTTTTCCATTTCCTACACCCCCCATATCTGTGTCTTCGGTTTGATTTTTGGATCTTCCTAGTACTACGTCTTTGAAGGTCAAAGTCTCATCCTTACTCTGGCCCATTGGATGTTTGAAGGACCCTTCCTACTTTTCCATACATAACACATGCGTTATCGGCCCTGAAAAGTCACACCATCCATTCTAACCCCTCTATTTGTGTCCCTTCCTTCTCTCGAAACCCTCCACTGTAAACCCTAAACATCTATCGTGCTCTGCTTGCAATTAGTTTTAATCTTTCTAAATAAAATAAAACAAAAATAATAATTTGAATTTAATTTGAAGCATTAAGAGTACAATTTACTAGATCAATTTTGTTTTATCCAACATATAAATAAATAAATTAATTTGATTTATTAAATTATTTTTTGGATCAAATAATTTGAAAATTAAATATTTCAATGAGTGTTATTAATTTTTTTTTATGAAAATCCAATCTAATGCATATGTAGGTCAGAATTTTAGGAGAAAGTGATGTTCATCTTCTATTTCATTCATCTACTAAATTTTATAGAATCTTTCGTGTCAAGGTGTTTTAGTTCTTTTCCAACACCATGCTTCACTATGAAGCTCATGCAAGTTGGTTCTCATCTTTGCAATATTTATTTTCATCTTTGACCTAGAAATAATATAGAAACAATTTTGAACTTATAACTTAAGATTATTGAGTTCCTTGTACTATATCAACTTTATCTTATTCTTTGTCTTCATATGCTCCACATTTTATCTTTAAAATGATTTATAATACACCTTTTAATAGTATTTTTATCTTGAAGGGTGACCTCTTCTACTATCCCCATTGATTTAATTAATAAATTTTATAGCTAGTTTACCCTCCTTTGAGTTTTTAGTGTTTTTTTGCTAATTTTTTAAGCAATGATAGGAAGTCTCTCATTTTTTATGCTAATAAGTTTATTTCTATACATCAAGTATGTTATCATATCTTTACTCTCAATAGGAGGGATTTGAACTTCTAACAGGAGGATGGGATATAGTGTATTACATTTAGTTTTAAGGTTATTATTATAAAATGTTCTTGGAATTTCTCAATTTTCTTCAAAGTTTCCCTAGAAATAACACAACCCCAACCTCACAACCATAAATTATTCACGGGGCCAAAAAAATGTTAAAAATGACCTATTATTTTCCTCAAGATCATAACTATATTGTTTTACAATTGTCTTCAAGACCATAATTAAGTTTTCCATCCTGCTCTTTTTACAACACTTCATTCTCAATTTAGTGTGTGATGAAAATCAATTCCAAGATAATTATAAATATGACTTCTTCCATGTTGTTATTATCATACACACAATTAGGATATTTGATTTTATTGGATTTAATAATCATTACCTTTGTTTTAACAATATTTAGAGACATCTCGAGTTAGAACACAATTTTTTGATAAGATTTTAAGTTGATTATGATGTTAGAAGGGATTCTTGCTAGAAGGACGATATCATCTACATAAATAAGGATGATGATAACTAATTGTTTTATATTAATTCCTAAAAAAATTGCTTCTTCTAGACGTTCCTCTAATTTGTCAATATAATTACCAAAATTAGTAGGTAACAAAGGGAAACCTTGTTTAATCCTTGTGTTACAATTTCAATTTCCTATGACCATCCATCATTATTTCTAAACTTCACAATGACCCTTTATTAGAGGATTATTATTGAAACCCTCAATCCAAAATCCAAAAGAGTTCAATAGTGTCAAAATATTTTATATAGGAAACAAAATGATAAAATAAATTATCTTTGTTGTTTGGATAGTGTTCAACTATAATTCTAAGTGTAATTAAGTGGTCCAAAGTTGAGTGATAACTTTAAAAGCCATCGTATCCCATAGCTCTCTTGAATTTCAAGCCATGCGTTAATCTTTCTTTCTAATATTAACCCATATAATTTAGTTGGAGGAGAGATTACCATGATAATCTTATAATTTTAGGGGTTGCTTTGTCACCACTTTTAAAGATAAGAATAATAATAATTTCAATCTAAAGTTCACTAAAACCCTTTTTCAAAACTAAATTAAAAAAAATACGAATGTGAGAAATAAGAACATAGCCTCCATTTTTTTAAATTTTGACATCATAATTTTTAATTAAAATTTTCCTTTTGCAAGGATTTAAATCCACTCTCCATATCTTCTATAATGAAAATGCAAGGAAAATGTCTTGCAATAAAACATTTAATTGTTTGTTAAAACTTTAAAATATCATACAAATTTTTAAGGTATAAGTTTTAATCATTTATATAAATTTAGATGTTTGTTTGAAACATTTTTGGTTATTTTTTAAGGAAAATGTCTGGCACTATAAGAAACATTTAATTGTTTGTTAAAACTTTAAAATATCATACAAATTTTTAAGGTATAAGTTTTAATCATTTATATAAATTTAGATGTTTGTTTAAAACATTTTTGGTTATTTTTTAAGAAAGATTTTATATAAATTTAAATGTTTGTTTAAAACAATTTTGGTTATTTTTTAAGAAAGATTTACGGTTGTTTATGTATTGAAGCTTATATCTTTTCAGTAAAGTTTTATATTTTATATTTTAATATTTTTATGGATTTATATCATTGGTTCTAGTAATCTTGCAATCCTTTATCGTACTAGGTATTAGTCAATCAATCCTTCTTTGTGAAAGTGATATTATTTTTTTAATGAAAGATTAAAACTTCAATGTAAAGTTATTACACACGTCTTTGATAAAGTTATATGTTATGCATAAAGTTATATGTTATGTTTTTGTAATTGGAAAAAAATGTAAAATAAAGAAATATAATAAAAAATTAAAAAAAACAAATAATAAAATAATAGTATTTATTAATTGTTTTTTTTTTCAAAGTAATTTATCCATACATATATAAACTTGTTTTTCACATTATATGTGTACCCACAATACAACCAAACTGTTATACTATAAGTTATGACTTCATCATACAACCACTACACTTACATATGTACTTTACATATATAAATTTGTTTTCCACATTATATGTGTACCCACAATACAACCAAACTGTTATACTATAAATTATGACTTCATTATACAACCAAACTATTATACTATAAGTTATGACTTCATCATACAACCAAACTGTTATACTATAAATTATGACTTCATCATACAACCAAACTGTTATACTATAAGTTATGACTTCATCACTTCATCATACAACCAAACTGTTATACTATAAGTTATGACTTCATCATAAGTTATGACTTCATCATACAACCACTGCACTTACTTACACATGTACTTTCAATTTTTGTAAATGTAAAATAATACACAACCATGTCATTACTGAATCATAATTTCACCTTATAACCAATATCCATACACATGAACTCTCAACATGCATACTGAATATATCTTACCTTTTTCATGCCAATACATATTATTTAGGTTTAATACTTTAAGATATAAAACGGATTTTATCATACAAATTCACTTTATCTTATTTAATTTTTATATTTTATTTTGCTAATCTATTTTAAATTAAAAATACGAAATACTTTAATCCATATATAATATATGAATTAGTTATATAAATTTGTGAAATAAGTTGAACAATTCGTCTCAGATATTTTATTAATGAAAAAATTACAAAACACTAATTAAAATTAAAATATAATTCAATGAAATCTTTTGATACTATAACATATTTTTAAAGGTTTTATTTTTTGGAGGTTAATTTGCTGATGAATGGTTGGATCTAGAGATTTTTGTGGCTAAGTTTGTATAATCTTTAAAAGTTTTTTATCAAGCTAAATTTATTTATACATTTAAAAATACAATTTAAACAATAAAAAATAACTATTTTATTCAAATTTACATAATCAAATTCCTTTAAAAATAAAAAAAAAATAAA
>ML890860.1:7246-23092 GCA_009831015.1 Picea engelmannii | reverse complement strand
AAATAAATAATAAATAAACTATGAATTGAAATGATGAGAGAGGTCATTTTTACTTACTTGGTTTAGGTTTTAAGACTTTTCGTGCACCGTATCTCCTTGAATCCACATTTTAAGGAAGAGGGTTTTTTTACTTTTTGGTTATTTTCCAATTTCCAATAGTTAAAATGAATTCTCTACCCCTATTTATAGAATGTTTTGGCTCCTTTTGCCCCATTTTGGTCCTCTTTTTCCCTAGTCTTGGCTTGGTGGGTGCTTGGGTTTATTTTTGGGCAATCTTTTGGTCATTCTTATGAACTTTTTCTTTTGTTTTGGTATTTTTATGAGATGGGTTACACTCACATCATCCTATGGTAAAGTTGTTATTTCGATACATTCATATAGGCTAGGTTCTCATCACCTTGCATCTTGTATTTTGTTGACTTTTTCCTCTTTGCAATAAGATCGATCCCACCGAACTATGACATGAAAGCTTCTATGTTGCTTTAGAAGTGTCATAATTAGGTGTTAGAACCTCCCTCTACATGGATTCCCTAGGTATATCCTTTACTGCAATTTGGCGTCCATGCTCTGAGTTTTCCATAGGCTTGGGGGTCCTTTTAGTCCTGCCATGACTGTGTGTTGAAGCCTCATTCCTCCTCATCGTTTTTTGGCCTATACCCGAAGGACTTCCTAAGAGCATGGTTTGTTGTCTTTCAAACTCGCTTAAACTTTGAAAACAACATCTAATGAGAATTTATTTATCCTTTACAGTCTCATTCAAATTACTTAAGAAAATAATTCCCCCTTGGAGTCTTCTTTAAGCCCTTTTCAGACTCTCTAAAATTGAAAATATTGTTAAGCGATCATGCTTCCCTTCATGCTTGTCAAACTCAAGTTTGAAGGCACATCTGTCTGGCGGTAGTTTACCCTTTTTTCGGTTTGGATGGTTAATTTATGAATAAAGGTATACCCTAGGAAATTCAGTTCACTAGGAGAGTATTCTCAGGCGTAAGTTTAACCCTTTTTTGGGTATGAGGGACTAAATTTGCGAAAAGCGGCCATTCTCCTTGGTTTTGGTTTATCTCTTTTTTGGGCCTTGGAGATTATCTATGAAAAACGAACCCCCCTGGAGTCCATATTTAATCTCTTTTCAGACTCCTTAAATATGAAAATATTGTCGAGTGATCTTGTTCCTTTCACACTCATTAATTGGTCCAGAAGGAATATGTATTTTGCATACATTTAACCCTTTTTTAGACTAATAGATTACCCATTAAAAAGGTATGCCTCGGGAGACATGTCTCACCGGGAGAGTTCTCCTAAGTTATGTTTTATACTTTTTCTGGCTAAGGGGACTAAATTTCAAAAAAGGTTGTGAGTCCATAGTTAATCTTTTTTCAGACTCCTTAAAATTGAAAAGATAGCTGAGTGATTTTGTCTCGGTCACACTCATTAAAATGGTTTTCAAGAGACACTCTTTTGGTATAAGTTTAACCCTTTTCCAGACCAATTGAACTAATTACAAAAATGGAATACTCTAGAGTCTTCTTTTAGTGATTTTCAAACACCCTAAACATGAAAAACCACTAAGCTTACCTTCTTTGGGATCATAAAACTTCACATGGAAGGAGTCTTGTTGTGTCATGTTGTAATCGCATCGCATGTCTCATCCTTGTGTCTTTGGCCTAATGTTAGCTTCATGTTCCTATTACTGAACCTTTAAAGCATTCCTTAGATGCAAGCCTTGTAGCACTTTTTTGCCTTGCAATCTAACACCTTGACCCATGGAGGAATTTTCCCGAGTGTCCTTATCCTGGACATGTCTCCTTGCACTGAGCATCAATATGTTCCATGCACTTGGAACTAGTTTGCTTTCCTATGACACTCATTCCTCCTTTGTAAGGTAGAATTCTTTTATTCTTTTTTAAGCTCCTTAAAATTTTGAAAAAGACAAAAAATCAAATATTCCAAAAAGAGGGGACGGGATATACATTCTCTCTTATCGGTAGTAATATAGTCGCCCTTGGACAAAGCACATCCTTTCATTTGTTCTACAAGCATTGGGATCTAGTATGACCTTAGGAAGCTATTCTCGTTACATAGAGTTGTGTCCTCCTCCGTTTGGTTACTCTTTCAAACATATGGAGAGTTTGTGGTGCCTCTTGTGTCACATACTTACGTCAATAATATGTTGCATGAGTCTCATCATTTTCTCATGCTTTTTTCCAAGAGAATTTTTATCCAACCTGATTCTACCATTCTGTAGTTGATCTCTTGACTTTCATGAGTCATCCATTCTAAGAATCCAGTCAAGTTTGGATTCGAAATCAATAAGGTTTTGTGCCTGATGGTCGAGATCCTCCATTCTTTCCTCAATGACAGGTTGAAGACCTCATAGTAGTGAGTCTTACACTCCTATTGTATTCCTACCTGAGTTTTGAATATCTTGAATTCATTGCTCGAGCTATGAAGTTATCATCTCTAGCTACAGGCATTGATGTTTTCTGAAATGCATATCACATTGTACTTGTATATCTTCTGATGATTTTGAGATGTAGATCCGCTTTGTATTGTTCGCAGATACACTTTATAAAGACATACATATTTTTATTATAGTCATGATTATTTTATACGACATGGATATGTAGTGTAATTTATTGGTATCCATGCTTAAGTTTATCTTGAGCATTGGTATACCCACCTCGGAGAGATTATCATTATTTTGCATATGACACGCTCACGAACACTCATCTCAGTCTCACTCAACTATGTGCCTTCCCATTGTGTAAAGATATTGTAATGTATTTCGACCATCAATTTATCTTCGGACCTCACACATTAGGGGGCATATATTATAGTCCAAAAATTCCACATATATGCATCCAATATATTGGCCCATCTACTTGCATACTTTTCCAAACATATTGTTGAGTCTCCCTTCTAAAAAACTATTTTTTTTGGATAATCTAAGTGCCTTGTTTCACTAATATCTTGCATACACATGCCCCCGGGGGGGCAGCTCAATTGGCAAGTGCCGTGAAAATGAAGTTCTATGAGGTTTCGAGTTCAATTCCCCTCGACTTACCTTGTGTGTCACGTAAGGGGCATCGTGGGCACACCTGGAGGTTATAGTGGTAGCAGTTGGATAACACAGCCAAGTGTAACGCGAGCATGTGCCCAACTAGTTGTTGATTCCTCCAGACACAAAATATATATATATATATATATATATATATATATATATATCTTGCATACACATGTGAATTGCATGCTAGTTAGCCCATGTATATACTCTTGTTTCATTCTAAGTAGCTCGTGCTTACCTCCAAAAGTTGCAAAAAATATAAAATTGCACGTATTTCAACAGAGTTTACGGAATATGGATGGTTTCCTAACCATTTTACCCCTTGTAGCCCGTCCCCAAACCGAATAAATGTCTTTTTCTCATATAAAAAGAGGTCTTGGGGAGTCATTTATACATAGGAAAAAGAGAATAAAAAAACTCTGCCAAAATCCTTTCCCTCTCATTGCCCATGATTTTCATCTTTCTCTGAGTTTTAGCCTCAGCTTTCCCCTCCATCAATTCTCCCTATGAAACCCTTCATGCTTCCCTTGATGGCATGTTGGTTGTGAGAATTCTATGTGGGATTGATGCACTTGGAACCACGACAGAGGAGCCCAAACTTGGTTCATAGAGTGGTGTTCACAAGCAAAGGTTGTAACCTTTCATCTTGAATTTGAATAAAAGAGATTATCTTTGTCCCAAAACTCTATGTGTATGTGTTCTTGTTAATTTGATCATTTATATCTATATTTAGTATTTTAATTGATTACTAGATATTATATATGTTGTTGAATTGTATCCTTAAACCCTTGTAGGTCAGCCTTGGGAGGATATATGTGATCTAAGAGGAAACAACGAGTGGAAGAGGTCTACATCAACCGTAAGGATTCAAGGTGCACTTTTTAACCTTCTCTTCTCTCTTTCTCTTATCACCTAGTCTAGATTGTTTTGGGATAGATTAGAGATAAGTCGGTATTTTAAGGGAGTTATCGCTATGATTATTCCTTAGACCCAGTTGTCTTATAGGCATATCCATGAACCCCCTCTAACACAAGGGATAAACACAAGGTCATGGGCAGAAGAGTAGTAGAGATTACCCCTCCAAAGCTTGACCAATTGTAGCAGAAAGAGCATATATTGGGGGTTCTTTTTGATAAACCACTGGTTTCATTTGGTCTTGGTGCTTTGTGAATCTTGAATCCATTTAGGGTCCTCATGAGTTTTATCAGTCCACTCTTCTTGAATTATCTTGAAGAATTTTTGACTCATATATCCTTCCCATATGTTCGGTCATAATTTTTTACTCTAGCCCCCAAGAGATCGACTACAAGCTAGTAGCTTTAGTGACCTTTCATAGGTTTCTACGGAGATGAGTGTGGGGGGATTCCCATCGTACCTGGGGCAAACATCGCATCACACCTTCAGTATCTATTACTTCTAGAAGGAATGATGCATGGAGGTTGGGGTAACTACTTCCCATTTCTTTGTTGACGACTTTATATCTTGTCTTCGGAAGATCCTACCATCTAATGTTTTCATGGTTGATTACCTTTATCTTTTTAGAGGTGTCTCTGTTCATCATTTGTAGATGGCCCTGGAATTTTTGTATTTTAACTCTAGTCAATGATGGTCTTTGTAGGTCTCATAGGATGCAAGGATTACTTTTAGAAGGTTACAAACCCTTACCTTCTCATTCACCGAAATATCATTCCCAAGAAGAAACAATAAATGAAGAAGTTATCTCCAAGACTGGGAGCATAATTTCTCCTTTACTTGAACAATTCACATAAGGGGGTTTTGTTCCTGCAAATCCACCTTTAAATGATTCTTTTGGCCCAATTTTTGTACAAATACCTCCTTCGAGATATTTCAAGTCTGCGCTACAATATTATCCTTCACAATTACCACTTAGACCATACAAGGACATTTTAGTGATAGATTCGGGAACATCTAACCCTACAGAAGGATTTATTGCCCATGTTCAAACATCTACATTAGTTGATCCTACTCATACTCCTACTATAACTCCTTCTACTTTGTGGAGAACATATTCAAGCCAAGAAATTCACCTTAATATGGGTATGAACCCAACCCAACCTCTTTCTACTGCAACACAGTCACCTATACCCTCTCCAATAGGTTCATATATAGGTAATACTTCTCTTGTTGCAAGTCAATTGCCAAGTAGCTTAGGTTTTCTCCTTCCTAGTCAATTAAGAAACACTATGATAGTTTCACACATTGTACCTTTTCAAATCGGAAGTTCATTTATACCGCATAATCCCATTGGGACACCTCCTCCTCTTAGATAGTAGAATCCTATTGGGAAACAAATTCCTAGTGGAAGGAAACCCTTTGTTGGTGGAAAAATATCAGTTGTTACCCAACCTGTGAGTTGAGGAAAAATTATAGGAAAATTTTCAAACCCTTTTGTTGGAAGCCAACAACATCCCTAGGGGAAAGCTACTTCGACATGACCCACATGGGAGAAAACCGCTCATGAGAGACCCTCTAATCCTACTCCCTCGGGACTCTATTCTACGCAACCATTTCTAGGTGTTGTTAAACCTACATGGGCTCAGATGAGTCAAAAAGGTTTTCCTCTACAAGGAAACATACCTAATCAACTGGTGAACCCAACCTTTTTTTCCCAAATTCCTCAATCGACAAATCCCACTTTTACTGTCGATATTCCTCAACAACAAACTATGGGAGAACCATCAGGATATAACATGGATTTGCAACCAACTTATGGTCCTACTAGTATTTTTATGCCTCATCATTTTTACCAGTATCGTCAAAGTAATCGAAAATTACCTTTTCTATTCACTTTAGACCTTTGAGACTTGTCGAGATTGACAAATGATCCCATATTACATTCTCCTTTCTCACTAGTAATTCCTACCAAGTTACCATCAGATATTCCTAAGTTTCATGAAAAACCTGGGGAACACCCCAATAACCATGTTATGATATTCCATCTTTGGTGTTCATCCAACTCATTGATGGATGATTCTATTCGGTTGTGTCTTTTCCAGTGAACTCTTACAGGCTTAGCAGCTAAGTAGTACATTGAGTTACCATGATATTTCTTCAATGACTTTAATTAGCTTGTGATGGCCTTCTTAACCCATTTTCAAATGTTGACTAGATATGAAACCAGTATGGATATTTTTACCTCCCTTTGGCAATCCACCTCCATCCATATTTATGATCATATTCATGAGTGGAGTTTGCGAAGACGGTTAATTAAAGTTGTTATTCCAAATCAATTATTGGTGGAATGGTTCACAAAGTCCCTTTAACCACCCATCGCATGTGATGTCGTTGTTACACATCAAAATTACTCACTTCGATAGTGTCGCAAGTGTTGTCATTACAAGTGTCGCAAGTGTCACATTTTGGTCGCAAGTGTCGCAAGTGTCAGAAAAAGCATACTGCCATAGTTCCTATGTCGTGCTTATAATGACATCAGAAGAACACTTGAAACACCTCAAACATTTTATTTGGAATAAGAGGAATGGCTTAACGGGGTTATGAACCTCTTGCCATTTGAAAGAACCACTAAAAATTAAGTTTCAGAGGAGAACGCTCTCCTATACCATTGTTAGGAGTGTTGGCGCTCCCATATACACTCTTAGGGAGAATTATAACGCTATGTCTACCCTTTTTGAGGAGCGTTACTATTGTTAGGGAGCGTTATAGCACTCTGATGCCCCTTTTGGGGGATCACTACCTATTTTGAGAAAAAATTGGTTTGTTGAGAAGAATGTGGAAAAGATCTCTTCAATCTTTGAAGGCGGTTGGATTTGAATCCTTGGTCAAGCCATGATATTAGGGAATATCCCTAACTAAAGGAGGAAAATCCTCAACTTACCCCAAAGATATCTCAAGTGGTTGGGCCTCTCTAAACCTATATAAGCAGGCCCTCTCATGGTGAAAAAGGGGGAATGATTGGAGGCATGAAACCTATGATCTCATAGGAAACACACAGTGAAGTGGGGGAGAAAGTATTGTGAAGCATCCAACCTATGATCTCATGAAGAAGGTGTCTTTCGAAACATCATCATTCAATGTGTGGACTGTTTGAGCAAGGGTTCGGATGAGGAAGACTTGACGAAGCTGCTACACTCACATCTATGGTTGTAAGCATCCTCTGTTATTGTTCTCTTTAATATAATATGCTTGGCCCGCTTCTTGCAAATCTGTGTTTGATATCACATGAATTTGTCTCTTATAGATAGATCTATTTCGAGCTAATTGTTCTTGGGAAAAATACCCTATGGACTAGCAACCTAGGGTCAGACTTGCATGTAGATTTTGACCGTAAAGAATTTACTTTTTAACCTACCACCCAAAACTTAAACCCATCTTTTGCAATACATACATGGAAAGGAACTGCCAACCTTGTTATTGATGTTTGGTGTAGATCCTTCGTTGCACTTTAGTCCGTTTGCTAGTGCTACTCCTTCCAACGATAACCTGCAATCAAAACAAACAACGATGCATGCACGCTAGTTTTCTACTTGAGGGTTAGAAATTAAGCACAAATTAAACAAATCATAGATAACTTATGCATTGGGACGGGAAAAGTATTCTTTTATTATTTTCAAAATAAATCAACTAACAATCAAAGTCGAGACCAACCATCGCTCCTTAATCATGATCCTGGGCTCCTCCTCTTCTTTTGTCCTCCAACTGCTTTGCGTTAATTCTCCTTTGGCTTGAGGAAAGGCTAAAGGGTTGGGAGAATGGATTCGGAAAATGGGCAGAGTTTCTTCGCTATATTCTTCCTCCTCCAAATAGTACCCTTACCCCTTCTTTTATAGGCTAGAAGGAGCTAGAGTTTTGAACGAAATCTCGTCCATGCATGGTCGGGAGTTTCAGTTAACTGACCCATAGCTTTTTGTTCCCTTGGAAACTTTCCTATTTTTGTGTTTTGTTAGATACACACGGGCTGTAGTGGGCCTGCCAGCATGTACACGCATGCAGTAATGGGTTAGGGCGCGTGGGCCTTGACCCAAGAGGATTTTCAAGAGTTTGTTCATCATAGTTTTGGTAAGGAAGGGTTATGAGTTGGCATGATGCCAGGTAAGCATGTGTGGTGCAATTTAGGGTTATAACAAATGCCCCCTAATGTGTGAGGTCAGAAGAGCATCCGATGGCCGAAATACATTACCAATATTTTACCAATCTGTACTGATATGTTGAAAGAGTGAACCCAAGAATCAGGAACCAAGAGGTTTCGTCTGCAAAATAAATTGTAGATCCATGTCAAATAACTATAAAGAGTAGTCGTGAATAATACACAGCGGAGCTACATCTCTAAATTAGAAAGATATACATATAGAGTATCCATCTCCCAGAAGTTGATTCGGCCTGATGGTTGTACTTCAGAGCTCGAGCAACAACTTCAAAATCTTCTAAAACTTGGGTAGGAGTGTAATATGAGTGTACGACTACACTACCCAGAGGTCTTCGACAGCTCGTCGGTTATGGACTTGATAATCTTGATGATCGGACTGAAGGCTTCAGTGATTTCGAACAAGGACTAGATTGGACGTTCAGGATGGCTGGGTATGCTGACAAGAGACATATTGCAAAGGGGTCGACTAAGGCTTAGTGACAAACTTCCCTTGGACAATAGCACAATAAGTGATGAGACTCGGGCAGCATATATGTTAATCATAAGTCTACGAAGCAGGAGGCAACGCAAACTCTCCATATGTTTGGAAGAGTAACCAAATGGTGGAGGACACAACTCTATATAGTGAGAAAAGCTTCCTAAGGTCGTACTATATCCCATAGTCTGATGATCAAACGGACAGATGTGCTTTATCCAAGGGTGACTCATGATGTTGCCAATAAAGAAAATACCTTTCCCATCCTCTTTTTGGGGTATATTTGATTTTTTTGTTCTTTTTGATCATTTTTGAAAGAGAATAAAGGAATATTATGTTACAATGGAGGAACGAGTACGGAAAACATACAAGCTCAAGGCACAAGGACAAGATTGTTGTTTTGGTGAATAATACTCAGGAAAAATCCTCCGGCGGCCAAAGGTGTTAAGACGCACAAGAAAAATGTCACAAGGCTAATGGATAAGGTATGCAAATGTGGTTGATAGAACACACAATGGTAACGTCCTTCGATGTAAGTTTAACGAGCCCAGAGAAGGGAAGCTCGGTAGTTTTTCATATTTAGAGAGTCTGAAAAAGAATAAAAGGAAACTCCAGTGGGGTACCTTTTTCGACAATAGTCTAGTCGGTTCGAAAAATGGATAAACTAGCACCGATTAGACGTCAATTCAAAACCATTTTAACAAGTGTGAAAATGACAAGATCACTCGGCTATTTTTTCACTTTTAAGGAGTCTGAAAAAAGCTTAACTATGGACTCCGTCAGGAATGTTCTTCTGGACCATTTTAACGAGTGTGAAAGAATAAGGTCACTCGGTGATCTTTTCAATTTTAGGGAGTTTGAAAAGAGCTTAACTATGGACTCTGTGGGGGTTTCTTTTTCGTAAATTTAGTCCCTCAGGCCCGAAAAAGGAATAAAATTATACCTGAGGATACTCTTCTAAAGAATGGGAATTCAATAGAGTATTCCTTTGTTCATACAGTTGATCGTCCGGACCGAAAAAGGGGTAAACTACCGTCAGACATACGTGACTTCAAATTTCAGTTTAACGAGCAAGAAAGGTCACAAGATCGCTCAGCAATCTTTTCATTTTTAGAGGGTCTAAAAAGGGCTTAAAAGGAGACCCATTATGTTTTGGGAGTCTGGAGGGTAAGACAAAGAGTTAAAAAGACCCATGCAAATGAGGCTCAAACTCGTATTCAGGAAAGACTATACAGACTCCCGAGCCTACAGTGTTGTTAGGAACAGCATGGACACCATAATGAAACCGGGACCTACCTAGGGCATCCATGTTTTGGTAAGCTCTACCGCCAAGTCGCGACACTTCTAGAGCAGAGATGATGGTTCTGTGTCACAACCTGATGGAATCGATCCTATAACATAAGAAAAAGGCAACGAGATCCAAAAGTTGGGGTAGTATCCTAACCTATATGCTCAAGTTGATTTTTGAAAAAATAATTTTTTTATGGACCGTCAATATTTTTTCAAAACTCAAAAAAACATTGTCCCAATACCTGATCAAATCCCTCCCATATAACTCCTAGATCACTCTAAATGTTTTTTGGTATAAAGACATTGATAAGGGGGGCCAAAAAAGTGACAAAAAGAGGCCAAAAAGTCTATAAATAGAAGCTGGCAGCTCATTACCACCATTGTTGATTTGGAAATTGACTCTGGAGCCAAAAGACCCCCTTTTCCAAAGATCGTGATTTCGGGAGCTACAGTGGACGAAATGGACTTCTGCTTGGACCAAGTAAGTACAAACTCCCTTATCTAGCTATTCAATACTTCTATTTAAGCATTTAATTTATTTTTTGGGTGGGCATCGACCTCAAAAAGGTCGGCCCTAGGTCCACACGAGCTATCCAGAGACAGCTCGTGTGTACACGCGTGCAGAGAAAAGCCTGCACGCATGTACACGCGACTGTCACCTCTACAGGCCATGTGTACCCCCCTCCCCCCCCCCAGTGATGAAAAAGAAAATGGAAATAAGTATTGACCCTCCTTTACCTTGTTGTGTTGGCAGGATGTATGTATAGTGGAGGGAAAGGGAGCATGAGGCAATCAGTGAGTTGGTTGCTGCAGATGCAAATGTTGTGGCCGTGTTAATGCAATGCAGTTTGATCAAATTATTTTTATGCTCGTTCATGTGCACACAACCAAGGCTACTAAACACCTTGATTGATTACTGGAACCCTGATGCAGAGGCGTTTATTCTAAAGGGGCAATCCTCGGTGCCCACCACTGAGGATATTTACTTTCTGACTGGCCTCTTAAGGAGAGGGGAACCAGTCAACTTTCAGACTTTTCTTGCAGGGCCGAGAAAGGTCTCGGAGATGATCGCTGAGTACTGTGAGGCTGAGACCGATCGTAGAGGTTCCTCGGTACTTACTAGCAATATTACCAACCTCGCACTACAGACTATCTTATTGCTTATTGAGCGGATTACCGACTCAGCAGTCGTGCATCAAGCTTCGCGCGCACAGATGAACTGTGCTATCCAGCGCATGAATGCACAAATTTTCGATTGGAGTACCACACTGCTGGATTGTATGAAGAGGCAATTGACAGATTACCGACAGCGGACATAGAGGAACTTCAGGTTCGGGACTATCTTGTGTTCATTCTTTTTTGAGAGAGTTTCATTCTTCAGTCCTCGGCTTGCAGTACGAGGACATCTGGCCTCTTTCCCTGCAGTATGTAGATGGGCAATATTACTACCACGAAAGGGTGGCGAAAGGACCGTTGAGGCCTTCGATGATGACTTTTTTGCTTGGATGTCATGATATATCCCTGCTATCAAGGACTACCCATATGCGGGGATCGACTTTTCGAGAGATCCAGAGATACCCATGCCTCTTGGTGAGGAGTGAGGGGAGATGGGTAAGTCTCCACCTTTGTAGTTTTTTTTTGCTTGCATATGTAATTTTTATGTCTTTTTTTTATATATATCATTTTTGTATGCCAAAGTATTTGATGGGTAAACGTTTATTGCACGCAGATGTGGGACCCGTGCGACCTGCCGACTATGCACGGAACAGGCATCACCCACGGCCAGAAGCCGCAGCTGCCGCCGCTCTGGGATCAGCAGTAGCAGGGAACCTTCCAGCAGGAGAGGCCGAGAGGGTCCTGAGGAAAATTGAGCGGAACTTCACTACGCTCACTCGCACAGTCCCGATGGCAAAGATTGAGGACCTGTCGCCATCCATGCAGAATCATGTTGTGGGGGCACCTCGAACATGGGTCCGATTGTTTAGGTGTTTATCCCATGCAGTAGATGATTATAACAGGGCCCATAGGCCCTGAACAGACTTTAGACTTTTCATGTGCCATGAGCACCTTGTTGTATATATTTTTTGAGGGCATAAGCCCGGTGACTCGTTACTATTCCCACTCTTGAGGCGCTCGTGTACATCTATGTACTCTGAGGATTTTATGATGTTTATATATGGTTTTTATCTCTTTTGTGTCTTATGGATTATGTGTGAAAAAATGTATTTACATGTTTATGTCCATGATCTTTTTATATGTGGGCAAGATGGAAATCTAAAATGTGATTAGCTAGAGTATCTATGATTTGGTTTAATCTTCTAGGAACATGAAAATATGTAATATAATCAAAGTTGCGTTCTAAGAGACGTACCCTAAGGAATCATTGGTGTAAAGTTGGATCATGAACCTGGTATATTCTATTTAGCTGCGACACAACCAGTTGAGCATCTAGATAGACCCGGAGACGAGAGATACCCAATGACAAAGCATCACGAAGCAACTCAATAACTGCACTATACTCGGCAACATTATTTGTGGTGTCACCTAAGCATATACCACCGGAAGATAACAACCAACCCTGTGGTGTAAAGATTACCCAAACTACAAAGGCAAGCCTCCGCATGTGTCGACTAGCACCGTCTGCATACCCAACAAACACCTCGGACTCACTTGACATCTGCCATATTGACGAAAGATAACATCAATGACATATCCATAACACTTATTAAAAGAAATGTAAAAAAGTAATAGTACAAAGACTATACATATGTTACAAAAAGTTACCCACAGTGACCTTTCTATGAGTAATACTTCTTGAGGTAGAGGCCATTTCTAGGCTCTGCCAAAGCATTCCCTTCAAAATCGACCAAATGATAAGCGTCCTTTTTTAATACCTCTTTGATAATGAAGGGTCTAAACCACATGGGTTTAAACTTTCCTGCCCCCAGGGGGTCCTTGTCTTGGTCATAGACCAGGACAAGGTCGCCCTCAGAAAAAATCCGAGGAAGAACGGACCTATCATATTGACACTTGACCTTATGTTTATGAGCCTCATTGGCCAGGGCCGCATTGTGACGTTGCTCATCAAGCTGCTCAAGGTGTACTAACCGCTCTTCAAGTGGAGAAGTGTCTGGCAATAACTGTACTGCCAATTTCAGAGATGGGATTTGACATTCGATGGGCAAGACTGCCTCCAGCCCATAAACGAGTTGGAAAGGTGAGAAACCGATTGCAGTCTTAACAGATGTTCGATAAGCCCATAATGTAAAGTATAACATCAAATGCCAATTTGACTTAGCTGAGTTGATAGTTCGTTGTAGGATAGTCTTAAGGGTTTTGTTTATAGCTTCCACCTACCCATTGGCTTGGGGGTAGTAAGGTGAGGAATGTTCTTTCCATAACCCAAGCTTTGATGTTAACTCGGACATCATTTGGTTCTGAAAGTGACTGCCATGGTCAGTAACAATCTCTCGCAGGACGTTGAACCGTGCTATAATTTGGTTCAATAAGAAGAGAGTTGTAGTCTCTCCATCATCTTTAAATGTTGGCATAGCTTTGACCCACTTAGTGAAGTAGTCGACAACTACGATGATATAGCAGTGCCCCCTTGCTGATGGGGGGTTGCATGTAGTGTAATCAATCCCCCACTTAGTGAAGGGACCAACTGTGATGACAGGAAACATAGGAGATGGATGTGCCCTCATCTTCTGAAAGAAGATTTGGCATGGATGGCACTTCTTGACTGACTCGATACAATCTTTGATAAGTATGGGCCAGAAGTAACCTGCTCGTAAAATATTTTGGGTTGTTTGCAACTCAGATAAGTGATCGCCACAAGCTCCTGTATGAAAATCATTGAGCACTATGACGGCCTCCTCATGAGTGAGACATCGATGCAAGATGCAGTCTACACCTCTCCGATACAATGTATCATCAAGTATGAGATAATTCTTAGGCTGATGGCGTATCCGTCGACGCTCGTCACGAGAAGCAGAGGTGGGGCACTTCAAAGTCTAGAGATAGATCAATATATCTCCATACCAGGGGTCTGAAGATTCAATCAAAAACATATCCCCCCAGATAGGCGATTCCTCAGGCACAATGTCACCTGACTCAACTAGAAGTTCCGAAATAAGTTCTGCGAAGACCAATGACTTCTTGGACTTGGCTAAAACGAAGTCTAAGTCAAATTCTTAGAGGATGACCATCCATCTACTGATTTTTATGCCTATAACTCATCATGTCAACATGTACTAGAATGGATTCACGACAGAAATGACAGTGGTCTTGCGAAACAGAACATAATGACGGAACCGTTGAATAGCATGAACTACTGCCAATGCAATTTTTTCGATATGGGAATAATTAAGTTATGGTCCTACGAGGCCTCGGCTCAGGTAATAGATCACGTATTCTGAAAACGAATCATCTTCCTGAACTAAAACCATGCCTATGGTTGACTTTGTGGCAGCCAGATATAATAAGAAATGCTTTTTATAATTAGGTGGTCGTAGCGAGGTGCGGTTGTGAGGGTGTGTTTTAATGCATCAAAAGAGCACTGAGCGGCCTCGTCCCAGAAAAAGGGAACATCTTTCTTCAGTAAACGCATAAAGCCCTTGGTGATTTTGGCATAGTTGGCGATGAAGCATCGTAAGAAGTTTGCCTTGCCTTGAAGACTTTGAAGTTGTAAGATTGTGTGTGGGGGGGGCAACTGGATTATTGCCTCCACCTTAAGAGGATCGACCATGATCCTTGTTGTTGATACGATGAAACCTAACAAACATCCGGACATGATGCAAAAGCTGCACTTGTTGGGATTCAAGCGAATCCTGAAGTAGCAACAGCATTCAAAGATTAGTCTGAGGTGCATAGGATGATCCTTTCACTTGCGAGAGCGTGATGCTAAATCATCTAGATAAGACTCGACTATATGTTTTAGGTCATTAAATGAAAAATACATGGCCCACTGGAAAGTGGCTCCAACATTTTTGAGGCCAAAAGGCAATCAAAACAAACAAACAACGATGCATGCACGCTACTTTTCTACTTGAGGGTTAGAAATTAAGCACAAATTAAACAAATCATAGATAACTCATGCATTGGGATGGGAAAAGTATTCTTTTATCATTTTCAAAATGAATCAACTTACAATCAAATTCGAGACCAGCCACCGCTCCTTGATCATGATCCTGGGATCCTCCTCTTCTTTTGTCCTCCAATTGCTTTGCGTTAATTCTCCTTTGGCTTGAGAAAAGGATAAACAGTTGGGACAATGGATTCGGAAAATGGGAAAAGTTTCTTCACTATATTCTTCCTCCTCCAAATAGTACCCCTACCCCATCTTTTATAGGCTAGAAGAAGCTAGGGCTTTGGACGAACTCTCAGCCATGCATGGATGGGAGTTTCAGTTAACTGACCCATAGCTTTTTGTTCCATCGGCAACTTTACTATTTTTGTGTTTTGTTAGGTACACGTGGGTTGTAGTGGGCCTGCCAGTGTGTACACACATGCAGTAATGGGTTAGGGTGCGTGGGCCTTGACCCAAGAGGATTTTCAAGAGTTTGTTCAACATAGTTTTGGTAAGGAAGGGATATGAGTTGGCCTGATGCCAGGTAAGAAAGTGTGGTGCAATTTAGAGTTATAACACTAATCTTAGTAGAGTAGGAAGTGGTTGTATCTTTGTTTGTTTGTAGGGCTTATCAAGGAGTTCAAGATTGGAGCTCAACTTGGACCGTGCAGGGACAAACATCGGTAAAAGGTACTTCTTTTCTCCTTCCTCCTCACACATTAGTTTATCTAGACCTAAAAGGAAGTCATTGTCCATGATAATCATCTTCTATCTTAAGAGTTAAGAGTCTATCTCTCAAGAGGAGATCTACCTGTCTGCAAGGA
>WSFP011513794.1:0-12926 GCA_009831015.1 Picea engelmannii | reverse complement strand
ATACATTTCCCTCATAAAAGAGGGTTGCCTTCTAGGGCAAAAAACCCTAACATAATCTCTACCGTTAGATCTACGACCTTATAATGAACGGTCCAGATTTACAATGAAATTACAATATACTTTTATAAGGCAATTTTTGCTTCAGGGGCTTCGCCCCCAAACCCCCATCGGGGGACGCTGCCCCCGAACCCCCGCTGGGGGCCCGCTTGCCCCCAGACCCCCCAGCCGAGGGGATAGCCCCCCCGGACCCCGCAGAGGGGGTACCCCCCCTCTGCACTCCCCTGCGTGGAAGAGTGTACACACTTCTGGGGTGTAAATACTTCATGGGGTATAAACACGGCTGAAAGTAAGGACCTCTGCATTAGGAAGATAATCAGGCTCCACAACCAACATCTTCGAGTCCTCTGGCATAAACCATCAGTGGTTTCTGGAAGTTACACTGTGACGTGAAACAATAGCCCTTCGATCATGCTCATGTTCACCTCCATCGTTGGATTAACTCTGATGGGTTCTTGCGTTATTTACCCATTTTTCACTTTCGCAATTCAGAGATTCTCGATGAGACATATTGAGTCTCCATGTCACGAGTTTCGAAACTCTGAAACTGAGTTTTTCTGCACTGACTCCTTCCTTTATATGACCATGGCTATGACCAAGAACTTGTTCATAATGTTCTTTTCATGATTTCACATTTCGTGAATCTGGTGATGAGGCATCTCGAATCTCCAAGTCGCGATCCTCGAAACCCCGAAAATAATCTTGTTTGCACATACTCTTCTCTTCATCTCTTCGATGGTGTGACCACCGGTTGAGACCACGCTCTTATGCATAAAGCACTTTTGCAATTTCTCATTTCATGAATCTGGAGATGAGGCATCTCAACTCTCCAGTCGCGATCCCCGAAACCCCGAAATGGAGCTTATCTGAATTGACTCCTTCCATTCTCATCACCACTGACGGTGACTATAGGCTGTGCCAAAAGGCGCTTCATATTTCATGAGTTTCCACACCATGCTCCATTGAATCCAAGTCAGTGAAATTCCAATCGCTTGCCACTTTTCCTATGATTCGAAGGTTCATATTTGATCTTGATTCAACAACTCAGATCATATCACGATTTCGCATATCGCGATTTCGGCGTTCTTGTGGTTATGTTTCTTTCCTCTCCAAGTCGCGATTCACAAAAATTCGAAATGGAGTCGGATCAACGATCTAGATCACACCTTGATCTGACGACTGCGATTAAATTGTGATTTTTCATATCGCTGTTCCTAATATGGAGTTTCTCGTCACTCCAAGTCGCGATTCGCGAAACTCCGAAATGGAGTCTTTGACTAGCTCTGATCTTTCACCAAGTGTCCTCTTGATCCAACGGTCCACGACTGTCCTTTCTGACGTGGTATTCCATATTCACCTCCTGGATCTGACGACCCAGATCACACCTTGATCCAATGACTAGGATCATTTCGCCATTTCACATTTCGCCACTTCTGTGGTGAAGTGTTTCGACGCTTCAACTCCACTTCGCGATTTCCCCACTTCGCGATTTCACCACTTCGGTGGTGAAGTGTTTCGACACTTCAACTCCCGGTATCCAAAATTCTAAAATGGAGTTTACTCTTCCATTATCAGTATGTTGTTGATCATGCTGATCTTTTCCATCGCTGTTCTTGCCATCAATGACAAGCTTACTCCCAACTGTAAACCTTCCAACAATCCTCTGCACTATCTCTTCTGAACTTAACGAGCTTGTTATGCAGCATCTTCCTAAACTACTTATGATGCCCATCTATTACATTCTTCCTGTACTCATGTCATCTTCGCTGCTATACTTTCCATCAATGATAAGCATACGATTCCTGTTAAACATTTGCCAACAATCTCCCCCTTTGGCATTGATGGCAACAAAGACACCCAGATTATTTTCTCCCCCTTTGACATCAATGTCAAAGAGAACATGCTCCCCCTGAGTTGTGGCAGTAATTTTAGGAGGTATCAGATATTAAGACCAACACAAACTCCCCCTAACAGGAAGGACTCTCTTATTTGAGGCCTGCAGATGTTTGTATCCAAACCAGAGTCTTCTTTTTCTGATTCTTGGACCTGTTCATCCTCAGCTTCGGCATTATCCTCTGTAGAATACTCAAAATTTCTCACCTCTCTTACTCGGACTCCTTCATCAATATTTTCTTCTCATGAGTGGATGACTCCCCCTGTCACTGTTATCTCTCTGCTTCTGACTCTTTTCCCTTTTTATTCCTAAAGGTTAACTTTCCTTGACAAGGTCTTTCCTCTTGTTATCTCTACATGATGTCATGTATATCATTTTGTACATCAGAATGTTGCTGTTGTGAATGTCGTTGTCCTACTTGAACACTGTGCAATTGTAGCTTGTACTTTTTAAATAGCCCTTGGATCTCCCCATTGAATCTTATCGATCTCTATTACTGCAATTTCATTTTTCTTCAATGATGCATTCAATCTAGGGCTTTTATTTCCATATTCAATCACAAGAGAAAACTGCTACACCCACTCTCATACCTGCTTTTATTTTTCACAAATGAAGGACCTGTATCAGGTTTCTTAGGAGCACTGATTTCTACCTTGTTGAGTCCAATACCGGATTTGTCATTTGGTGATCTCTGGCTATCCAAGACCTTGTCCAGAGTCATGGAATTGCTCAAGAACTTGATTTGGGTGTCTACCTTCTCAACCTTCAAGACTTCTGCTTCTTGTTTATGACATGGTTCTTCTCCTACTTCATCCATGGGGTTAATGCTAACTGAACATGCTTTTATTGTATCTGAATCTTCCTCTTTACTTGCAGGGGAGGACTCAATTTCAACATCATTAATTTTCTTTATACTTTTATTCACCACTTGTCCTGAGTTTATATTTACCTTACATTCTTTGGATGTGAGCACCTATTCACTGCCTCTGTCACATTTTTGACTTGTACTGAGCAAATTATGTTTCAGACCATCCACAAGAAGAACGTACTGGGCATATCCTTTGTCATTACTCAAACTCACCATCCCTCTATCCTTGATTTTACCTGGTTCATCATTTTCAAGGATCACATTTCCTTTTTTTCTTTTATTTATGGACAATAGCTTATCCTTGTCTCCAGTCATGTGCTTGGAACATCCACTGTCTATATTCCTAGAGGCCTTTTGTTTTTGAGTTGAAAGTGCTTGACCACATTTTTCATTATCTTTTCTTTTCCATGTGCTGGGATTTCTATCTAAGAACTTTATCCTTGGGTCTTTTTTGTAATTCTTCAGATGGCAGTTTGCATATTTGTGGCCAAATTTGTGACAATTATAACATTCAATCTCATTGTTCAATAGGTCAAAGTTGTTGTTGCAACGTTGTCTACTCGTTGACTGTTTATTATTTCTTGACCTCCTTAGTTGTATGTCTCTAGACTTATTTTGGAAATTTGCAATCTTTGATGGTTTGTTACTTGGCTGTATCATTCTTTGTTGAGGCAAATATTTATTCCTTTGAAATCTTAATTGCTTATGTCTAAGTCTTAAGGAACAATTTACATCTTTGTGACCAAAGTTAGAACAATAGAAACAATATCCATAGAAAAATTCTTTGTACCTGGAAAATGATTGTCTTCTTTGAGCAAATCGATTTCTTCCATGCTGATGATGTCCTTGAGCAGGGAGTACATTATTTCTTTGTTCTACAGATTCAGTCCTGACACCTTTTTCTTTACTCGTCCTGGGTGGCTGATTGTCTTCCTTTGTTTCTTGGCTGACCACTACTTGATCCCTCTTCAAACCCCAAACCAATTTTCAGCTTTGGATTTCTTTGCTGATTTAGAATGGTGGTTAATCCTTCTAAGGCTTTGATACTTGATAGATTCTGATGATACAAGGTTTGAAACTTCTCCATCTCTTTCCTAGTTTTTACTACTTCTTCTTCCAGGGCTTTAGATCTTGCCCTCTTTTCTGATAGCTGATGTTTCAGAATACCCTCGATTTTCCTTGCCTCTTCTAATTCCACTTTTAGCAGGGCAAAGTCTTCATCAGGCTGTTTACTGTCTTTCTCAAACTGTATCAACAATTGTTTTTTCTTTATGTTCTCAAACTGATCAGTTCTCCTTCCATATCAACCACAACTTCTTCATCATTCTCATCACTGCCTATGCTTTCAATATCATAATCGTCTTTGGCCATAAGCATGAAGTCACTTACTTTATCTTCACATGAAGAATCACTATCAGTGTCTTCTGAGGAGTCATCATTGTTTACACATAAACTTTTCTTCTTATCAAATCTTCTTGATTTGTGCTTCTCTTCATCTTCAGAGTTTTGATCATGTTTCTTGTGTGCACATTTATTTGAAAAATGACCTATCTTACCACAGTTGAAACATTTGAAGGGAAAATTACCTTGGTACTTTCCTGATCCTTTCTTTAATCTTCTCACGAATTTTTCTTCAATTTCATCAGGTTCACAATCCTCATTCATATCTGCTTTAAATGATGCTTCTCTAGAGGTGGTTTTATCTGTAACTATCCTCATTTCATATGCAGTCAACGTTCCTAGAAGTTGATCAAAAGACAAGGTTTTTAGATCATTAAGTTCTTCTATAGCAGAGACCTTCGGGTTGAACCTATTTGGGAGAGATCTCAAGATTTTCTGAACTAAAGAAGGTTCCTCAATTTTTTCACCAAGTGATTTCATTGCCTTCACCATTTCTTCTACTCTCAGAAAGTATTTACCAACAGTTTCAACTTCCTTCATCTTCAACTGTTCAAACTGTATTCTGTAGGTTTGAAGCTTGGCGTCCTTTACCTTCTCATTACCTTCATAACTGCTAATGAGTTTGTCCCACATTTCTTTGGCAGTTCCCAGGTGCATGACCTTTACAAATTCTGCTTTTTCAAGCCCACTCAAGATAACATTCATAGCCTTAGCATTGAAGCTAAATTCAAGCTTGTCATCCTTAATAGCTAGTACGACTGGCTTTACATAACCAATATCTACCACATCCCAGACATCTGCACCTAAAGCCATTATGTAGATTCTCATTCTAACTTTCCAAAAGGAAAAGTTTGTTCCATTGAACAGAGGAGCCTTATTGGTTGAATTTCCTTCATGGCTTGACATGTTTAAGCTCGGATCTACCCTTATGTGAAAGGGGTCGGCTCTGATACCAATTGTTGGACAACTGAGAGGGGGGGGGGGTGAATCAGTTGTTACCATGCTTAGACAATTATGCTTCTTTTAAACTCTTTGCAGAAACACTGAATGATGATCACAATAACGCAGGGAAATAAACAATGGCACATTCAACATCAGTCACATATATGAGAAACACAAAGACAAATATTTCCCAAGGAAACCCATACAGGATAAAAAACCTCTTTTTCTTTATATGATAAGTAATAGTTACATTATTGACATTATCATACATATGAGCACCAACTCATAATGAGGCTACAACCTCAGTTTTGCAAGTTGCTACTTGCTGAGAGCACAAACTCTCTGTTTTCTCTAGCACCCACTAGAAGGAAGCACCAACTCCCTGGTTTCTCTAGCACCAACTAGAAGGAAGCACCAACTCCTTGAGTGTTTCCATCACTAATTGGATGGAAGAACCAACTTCCAATAATACAGGCAACCAACCTGTATAACAGAGAACAATAGTTCTCCCTTGCACCACCCTGCCACCCTGGTTTCTCTGGCTGCAACCAGATGGAAGCTATAACTCCCTGTATTTAAGCACATACATGAACCTATGAGGACAACAGTCCTCCCTAGCACCTCCCTACCACCTTGTTTTATAAATATTTTCTACTAAAACTCATTATAGTGATATAATGTTCAACAATGGCTTACCAGACTCATCACTGTTCTGCTACATTTCATTGCTTTGTCTGCCTCACTACCTTCTTGCACACATGACTTGCGCTATTTGTTATTCTGCCTTTTATGCTCTGTGCGCCATGTCCATTCACTGCACTATTCCTCTTCTGTTCAATTCAGCTGCTGCACTCTCCTCCTTCTTCACGCATGAATCACCTTCAACAACAACAACCACAACAACTCCAACCACAACAACAACCACATCTCTTCTCTGCACTATTTATTTATAGCTTTTGTGCACCTTGTGCATGCAATGCGCATAATACCTCTGCATACTCACATCGCGCCAATATCCTCCATAACTCAAGTGATCTGTCTGATCATCATCGTGACTCTTCAGTTTCTATGGCCGTTTTCCACTCGTTCAACATCACCGTATGTTATGCTGAGATTCCTCAACCTCTCTGGCAGTTGAGACTCTTCGTCTTCTCTGTGACAGTCGAGCTCACCTTCTCTGTTCCAGTTACAGGCTTCAATGCTCATCCAGCTGTCAATCGCCTCCATGGGCATCTTCATCCCTCTTGAAGATTCCTAGAGACTCTTCATCTCCTCTGTCAATCACCCCAAAGTGTCTTCGAGTCCTCTGGCAGAAACCATCAGTGGTTTCTGGAAGTTACATTGTGATGTGCATTAGTAGCCCTCCAATCATGCTCATGTTCAACTCCATCGTTGGATTAAATCTGATGGGTTCTTGTGTTATTTACCCATTTCTCACTTTCGTAATTCAGAGATTTTGCGATGAGACATCTTGAGTCTCCATGTCACGAGTTTCGAAACTCTGAAACAGAGTTTTTTTTGCGCTGGCTCCTTCCTTTATATGACCATGTCTATGACCAAGCGCTTGTTCATAATGTGCTTTTCATGATTTCTCATTTCTTGAATCTGGAGATGAGGCATCTCGACTCTCCAAGTCGCGATCCCCGAAACCCCGAAAAAAAGCTTGTCTGCACATACTCTTCTCTTTAGCTCTTCGATGGTGTGACCACCGGCTGAGACCACGCACTTATGCATAAAGCACTTTCACAATTTCGCATTTCATGAATCTGGAGATGAGGCATCTAAACTCTCCAAGTCGCAATCCCCAAAACCCCGAAATGGAGCTTATCTGAACTGACTCCTTCTCTTCTCGTGACCACCGACGGTGACCATAGGCTGTGCCAAAAGGTGCTTCATATTTCACGAGTTTCCACACCATGCTCCATTGACTCCAAGTCAATGAAATTACAATTGCTTGCCACTTGTCCTATGATTCGACAGTTCAGATCTGATCTTGATTCAACAACTCAGATCATATCGCGATTTCTCATATCACGATTTCGAAATTCTTGTGGTTATGTTTCTTGCCTCTCCAAGTCGCGATTCGTGAAACTCCGAAATGGATTCGGATCAATGGTCCAGATCACACCTTGATCTGACAACTGCGATTAAATCATGATTTTACATATCATTGTTCCTAAGATGGAGGTTCTCGTCACTCCAAGTCACGATTCGTGAAACTTCAAAATGGAGTCTTTGACTAGCTCCGATCTTTCGCCAT
Organism: Picea engelmannii; assembly: GCA_009831015.1. NCBI lineage: Eukaryota > Viridiplantae > Streptophyta > Pinopsida > Pinales > Pinaceae > Picea > Picea engelmannii. Next base: position 5,504 of record WSFP011513794.1, on the reverse strand, counting down.
GAGTCCTCTTGATCCAATGGTCCGCGACTTTCCTTTCTGACGTGGTTTGCCATATTCACCTTCTAGATATGATGGCCCAGATCACACCTTGATCTAACAACTAGGATCATTTCTCCATTTCACATTTCGCCACTTCTGTGGTGAAGTGTTTCGATGCTTCAACTCCACTTCGCAATTTCCCCACTTCACGATTTTTACACTTCGGTGGTGAAGTGTTTCGACACTTCAACTCCTGGTATCCGAAATTCTAAAATGGAGTTTACTCTTCCATTATCAATGCGTTGCTGATCATGTTGATCTTTTCCATCGATGTTCTTTCCATCAATGACAAGCTTACTCCCAACTGTAAACCTTCCAACAATCCTCTGCACTATCTCTTTTGAACTTAACAAGATTGCTATGCAACATCTTCCTAAACTACTTATGATGCCCGTCTGTTACATTCTTCCTGTACTCATGTCATCTTTGCTGTTGTACTTGCCATCAATGAAAATCATACGATGCTTGTTAAACATTTGCCAACAACACTCGCATATGGAACATGAGACATGTCCTCCTCTTCTTCATGTGTCTTGGGACATTGATCCGTAGATAACTTTACACCAGTCTTTGAAACCACAACATAACCTTTTCTCCAGAGACTGTAGGAGTTCTTTCTTATTCAACTCCAATATCATGAACAATGGAGCTATTACACCCATCACTAATAGTTCTTCCTAATGTTAGCACTCGGTAAATTTCCTAGAGGTTGATAGCAAAAGAAATCTACTAAGGTAACTTTATCCAACCACTTTTGAAGCTAGGATCTAGCCCTTCCAACTTCAGAGAGGGATCTCTCTATATGATTTAGCTATGTTTCCAATTTTAAATTTTAGGCTAGGTAAAGAAATAGGTCGGTTTTGTTGTCAAAGTGTTTTTTCGAATTGGTTGAGATAGTCTACACATCCATTGGGCTATGGGGTCTGTGTTTTAATAAAATAATGAGATCCGAACCAGAAACTCAAAGAAAAACTTTCATAGGGAGACATAATATAATCACTCGATCTTTCAGTAGCTTAAATGATGAACAACAGAAAAGATGAGAAAGATAATTTCAACAAAGAAGCAGTTAAGAATTTCTTTATTGAAAACACCAGAAGATAAAACACTAAAATCTTTGGAGTTAGAAATAGGGTATACGAGATAAATCCTCCAACTTTCGTTACTCTTAAAGATTAGATTCAGAAAACAGTATGATAACAAAGTGAGAATAACATTCAACTTAGAGAGGAAAACATCACCAGTGAGTACACACAACAATCCTGTAAAAGTGCCTCCTTTTATTAATGGAAGATCTCTTCAAAAAGATTACAGTCTGATAGCATCAGGGTGTGAAGATCAACAACCCCCAATACTTCGAAAGGTGAAGTATTTATAAGTCAAATTACAAACGATCCTGTCATTAATGACCAGGACGTGCTAAATCTATTTTTAGCCTAACTAACTTAACAAATTTCCTAAATCTAGGAACTGCTTGATAATGTGGTGTAACTGCACGCTGATTTCTGGGTGGGCTGTTTATGAAGCCTCTGCACGACTTCATCTGACTGGATAGCTGAATGGACCGGTACACCTCATCTGCTAATCGATCAGATCACAAAGTTCCTCCCATCTAAGGTGACTGGGCATGTTGACTTTGAGAAACCTTCGATACACTTTGTCCATTTCTGTGTATTTGGAAAATGTAGGCTTTGTGAGGAAGATGTATCGAATCTCGTGTTGGATACTTATGTCCCACTAAAGGGCATCTAGGAATGCCTTGCTGGTGATGCTCCCTTGAATTCCTGCAAACTTTGAGCTATCTTTAGCCACGTCGGCTAATCTCTTCTTGTAGTCCGGGAGTGTCATAAATTTATCATTAATTACCTTCAGACCAGGTAGACCTTTCTTCTGGAGAGCCTCAATCTTACTGAAGAATATTTGTACCCCCTGGTCCATGGCCTGAACCTTTTCTTCCAGTTGAAGCATTAGTCCTCTCTTGGTCAAAACTCTTTTTACCTCAAGGATGGTCTCTGTTCTGTCTTCAATCTTCAGCTCTTCCAGCTCTTCCTTGGTCTTAGAATTGAGGAACTTGATGATCTCGTTTGCCTGTGTTGGCATGTCTCCCAATTCTAATCTGATCTTCTCAATGGCCTGTTTTCTCCTCTGGACCAATTCATTCTGCTCAAACATGATCTGGATCATGGGCCATATCTCGTTCATGGACTTAGTGATGTCTTTCCATACACTCTCTTTCACCTCAGCCAAAGTCTTTCCTACCACTATTTGCTTCTAGAGCTACTGTAGCTCCTTCTTGAGCTGCTTTGTCACCTGCTTTTCCTTGGAGAGGCTGGTCTAGAAGGAATATTTGAGTTCTTGAAGGTTCTCAATCTCCTTTTTCAGCCTACTGATCTCTGTTTCCTGTAGGTTCATAATTTCCATGGACTTAACTAGGTCGACTGTCTTCTCCCGGGATGTCAATGGAGCCGTGGATGGGACTGTTGTTACTGATGTTGTGCTCACTCCTGAAATTGGAATAGCACTCAATGGAATGAATTCCATTGGCTTCAGTTGTTCTTTCTCTTTTAGTAGTTTCTCCATCTCAGTTTCCATTTCTTTGAGCTGTGCATTCTGCTCCTTGAGTAGCTTGAGCATTTCATCCTTCTCGCCTTCTTTCTCTGCTATCTCCTTCGCCTATGAATGCTTTGTGGGTGGGAGATTCAGTTGCTTCCTCAAGGAGGCTATGTCAACATTCTCCTTCTTTATCATTTCCTCAGTTGCTTTCACGTTTGAAGGATCGTAACCGATCTTGAGGACCAACTCCTCCAAAGTCTTGATCCTATTGTCCTTTGCAAAGGACGATATCTTCTCCAGCTTGAGTTGTGTTTGAACATTGTTCAGGGACACCTACAATTTGGATGCAGAAGTGGAAGCATGTGCCAACGTATAGAACACCATTTCCCCTGTCTGCTTGTGCAGATCCATCTGATCGGCTGGGTGCATGTCCTTCATCTGGAATTCAAAGGTGGCCCTCTTGTAGTCAGTGATCACCTTTCGATCTGGTACCTGCACCTGGAGGAATTCCATATGCATTCTTCCCTTCTCAATGTCGAATCCTGATAGCAGCCTATGTTGCGCAGTCAATGTCTGCTTCCAGAATTGGGTGCAAGTACTGCTGGTCAGGGTTTGGTTCCTTTTCTTGATCAGCTCACACTTCTCAAAGATATTCATCTTCGGTCCCACCTTGCCTGGCTGGGTGGTCAATGGAGTATTTGTAGATTTTTTCGTCACTGCTGAGGTTATGGCCTTATGGAGGCTTGAACCGAAGGGTGGCCTATCAACCTTGGTCATTGTTGTAGACAGAGCTTCTTTTTCTCCAGTCGGGCTAGGAACTAAAATTATCTTGGGCCTCTTAGTATGCAGCTGGAACTCTTCGGACGATACCTCCGTGACAGGTGGAGATAAATCTTGTCGAGGCATTTTTTCCTTAGGGACCTGTGGTGTGGCTGTTTGAGATACAGTTCTCCTGGGATCCTGTTGTTGTACTTCGACCAATGGGTTGGGCTCCCAGGCTGTCTGATTCGAAAAATTCTCAATTTTAGGCCTAGACACATGAACATAAGGGATGTTTTTGTTCTTCACCCTCATCTCTGAGATGATCCCACATGGATCATAATGCCATGGGAAACTCATGAAGAACTTCATCTCCCTCAACATCCAGTCTGCTTCTTCCCCAGCACCACGATTGTTGCAGATGAAGGAGCCAATCTGCCCCTTGATTCTTAACTGCTGCTTTTTCTTCAATGACACGAAGTGGATATCATCGGAATTTATTATCTGCCTTATATATTCTAGAGAAAAAATTCTGACAGGCAGATACTTGGGTAGCTTATGCGGTGCCAACTCACACCCCTATACTCTAATCTCGGTGTAATCTTTATACAAGTACCAATCTCCGGTCTTTGTGTTGTCTGAGAGATGCAGGATCCTCTGAACTTCATCGTTTATCCGAGGCTCGAGCCTGCCGCCTAGCATACTTATCACAGGGTGGTAGAATTGGTCGATGAACTCCTTGAAATTGAAATTAGTGGAGTTGTGCTTTAGCAAGGAGGTCCATGCTGTGACTTCCTGAGGTTTACCATCTCCATCCATCTTCTGCATGGAAAAGCTAAATTTATCTGCCTGGAAGAAGACGAACAAGTATGCTAGTACCGATGAGTATATGAACATGCCTTCCGTGCCGAAATTCATGAACTATTCGTGAATATTGTCTACCAAGAATGTGCTGAAATCAAACTGGGTGGTGGGATTTTCGTCGATAGAGAAGATGGATAGAAAACCCAGAATGGGTTCATCTACCCACTGATCAGAATAGTATCCTAACAAAGCACAAAGGGATGATATGACCTGGTTTCCATTAGTGGAGAACATGGAAGACGGATAAGGAGGATTGGTGGAGGGAAATTGAGCGGATGGGGGAAGGAAAATCTCAAATATTTGATCTCTTTGGGGGAAGGTAATTTTCTGGTACAATTCTGTGAGAATTTCTAGGTTGAAGGGAGACGCAGAGTCGGGTCGGGGGATTTGCATCATATGGTCTATGGATTTGGGCATGATGAGGAACATGATTTCTCCGGACGAGGAGATGACGACTCTTTGTTCAGAAATATAGTGCACTTGAGAGCGAACTCGGGAAAATGGTGGATCTGAGGGAAAAGGTAGAGGGGTAAATTGGACTCCCAGAGTCCAATTTCATCACTCTCGTCCAGGAAAACTTCCCTGAGCCACGACTGGAGGTCTGAGAAATAAAAATCGCATTTTGTATCTACGATTAATCGGTCTTTGTCGACCAGTGGGATCCTGTCCAGGTCGACAGGAGGCGGGAGAAACGAATTCTCCTCTCCTTCCACTTGTTTGGACTTTGGCACCATTTCTGCAACAATACCTGCAATAAACACAATGTTAGTGGGGGCGAATGACTGTGGATGAGGGCAACATAATGTAATGGAGGAGTAAGCGGTGAATTTCTCTGGTGCAATGGGTGAATAGTGAAAGTAAGGGGAATAACGGTAGTTTTAATTAAACTGGGTTCGATTGGGCATGGGAGACAGGTCAGCTGGATAACGGATAGGTTATCCAGTAATAAATGGCCAACAGATCATTTGAGGGTGAGATGGCAGGTGATGGTGACTGAGGGATACGGATGGGTGACGTGGTGTCTATCGATTTGATGTACAAGTCACAGTAAGGGGCTTGCCATGAGCGAATGGGGGGGAAGGACTGACAACAGTTATGGGACATGACCATTTCGGGAAAGGTGGAAGGTGACGTCCAAAGGTGACGAAGGTTTGTCAGATAGCAGAGGATGACGGGACTCGAGGCCATTAGATCGCTTCCACGTATAACAAGGGACCTGTCAGAGGAAGAATACCATTCCGGACGCCCCCCCTCAGTTAAAAGTAGATTAGTCGGGGGGGGGGGGGGGG
>WSFP011513791.1:0-12926 GCA_009831015.1 Picea engelmannii | reverse complement strand
ACGCACATTTGTGCTTAAACCACCAATTTTTCTGCAACAAGAGCCTGGCAATTCAGAGGACGTGGAATGTCACTCTATTATTGATTATTATGTCCAGCCTCCATCTCCTATTAGGCATATCTTCTTAGTAGAATTCGTATCGCATTACAAAAAGAATGGTGCACCCATATCAAAAAGAAAAAAACCCTCTGTGATATGGTTTGTCAAATACAATAAACATTGTGACTATGAAAGCTATTGTAGAGAAAAACTGTTGCTGTACGTTCCAGTCGATGAAAACGAAGACACATTGATACATAACTTCTCTACATGGGAGGTTGTGTATGTTGCGTCTGAGAGTATAGTGCACATCAATGAAGCTAGATTTACCTACAACGTTAATCCAAAATGGGGCGATCTAGAAGTTGCACTTAATGACCTAGAAAACCCTGGCGATCATGACGAGACATTTAGAAACCCAAAAACAGCCACAACTCCTTCCGAGTCCTATGACTTACAAGCGGATTTGCTTCGTCCTCCAGCGGCTGGAAGTGAAAAACGTATCAATCTTGGTTTTCAAGTTACAAAACATCCTTTCCTAATTGAAAATAATGAATACCACAGAATAAGACGTCCGTTGAATCGCAAACAACAAACAATTCTAAAGGACATTGCTCTTAAAAAATGCTTGAACATGAACAGTCATGTGCACGTGTTCCTTACAGGCAGAGTAGGAACAGGCAAGACATTCACAGCGAAAGCATTGTTCCAAATGCTTATACGAATCTATGATTCAAAAAATTCCTCTGATCCTATGAAACCAAAGGGCCTAATAGTTGCATACACAGGAAACACTGCATACAATATTGGTGGAACAACAGTCCACTCTGCATTTTTAATGCCTTCTAACAAGTCACCATTTCTTCCACTTAGTAAGGAAATGTTGGATACATTATCTAATCTTTATGAGGAACTCCAACTTGTCTTTATAGATGAAGCATATTTGATTGGGAGTCGGTTCTTGTATTCCATTGACAACCAACTAAGATGCATAAAACATGTGCAGACGAAATACTTTGGAAACATTGACATGATATTCTGTGGGGATCTTTACTGGGCACAACCCATCCAAGATTATTTGATATTTGAACAACCTACCGTTAACATGGAAACAATCACCCATGACTTCTGGAGAGACAATATTAAATGCTTTGAGTTGCATACTACAATGCACCGGACAAATGAAACATTCATTGCAATTCTGAATAGAATGCACACAAACAACCAAACATATGATGACTTGACCTATATCAATTGAGGTGCTTACGACCTGCACCAACAGACCCAACGTTCCCTTACCCGTACTACAGAAATAAGGATGTTGCAAAGCATAACAACCACATGCTGTCACTCATGTCTGGCGATGATATCATCATCAATTCGATTGACCTGGAAGAAGACAACCATGGAAATGTGCCATGTCATGAACATTCAGTCACTTTACCTTTGCAACTTGTCCTCAAATTAGAAATGTTGGTTGAAATATATGCCTGCAACTATGATTCACAGGATGGCTTGGTGAATGGTGCAGATGGAACACTGAAACGCTATACAAAGACAAAAAAAGTGGATGTCCTTTGGATTAAGTTCCATGAACTGCATATAGGCAAGCGACAAGCAAGCAAGTTGTCTTATCTATATAATTCAAACACTGGAAGCAATTGGATACCTATTTTGCGAATATCGAAGCTAGTATCGACATCAGCAAAGACAGGTCGACTGAAGATTCGAAAACAGTTTCCGAATAAACTTGCATGCGCACGTACAATCCACAGATCACAAGGACTAACACTTGATAATGTTGGATTTCAGCCTATTGGAATTCACATACATGGACTTGTATACACAGTACTGTCCCGTGTTCGAAGCATAGACTCCTTGTATTTACTAAGTCCTCTCACAAAAGATAACTTCAAAGTGAAACATAAAGTTGATATTGAAATGGAACGACTCAGGACCACTGCAAAATGGCAACTGCATTATGATTACCAATCCATACAAACAAATTCATCTGTATCAATTCTCTCGCTTAACACACGTAACTTAAATGCACACATGGATGATATACTGAATGACTATGATATAATGCAATCTGATATTCTATGCTTGCAGGAAACACACATGGAATTATGCATGTAGAACAAACAATTCCCAAATCAAAATTGCATATCAAGTTACATTACACATGGGGTGATGATATTGGTGAAAAAACATGTACCAATTTTGGACCATATACATATTGAAGAAAAGAATGTTGAACTGGTGCTTGCAAATTTTTTTCCCCATGAAACAGAGGTTGCAATACTAAATCTGTATGTTGCTCCCCATGCAACATTCTCCAACATAGTGCATGTTATTTCCAATGCATTGGGCCATTTCTATCTGAACAGACCCATTGTACTGGTAGGAGACTTCAATACTGACATGCTACAAAATACTGGCAGAACAAAAGAATTGGAAAACTACATGTGCAAATACAGTCTCAGCTTTCTTTTGAACAACACAGGACATCTGCAAAACACACTTATTGACCATGTCTCGTCCAATGTGCCCATTCCTCAAGACAATATGTTTGTCTTAGACAAATATTGGTCTGATCACGATACAATTGGTATTGCACTTGAATTATGACATATACATCAAAGTTATTGCAAACTCATTTTTCTATGTTTCAAAGCATATATGTATCGCTGATTTCTACACATATCGTTCTGGTGAGCATACAGACGGTGTTCTACTCGAATTATAAAATATACATTGTGCAAAAAAAAAAAAAGGTACATCCTCCCAAAAACTATTTGTGACTCTATTCATCTTATTCTATTTTTTTTTTGTATATGTACGTAGTAGTTGCCTTTTTCTTAACATCTGAACTTATGTTCATATCCCTTTTGTTTTGTACTTTTGTTGATAGAAACATACATGAAAACTAGATGGCGCAAAGAACTCCTACCCAGAGATGTAGATGAATCAGTGCAAAGGTGCATTCTTTTTCTGCCCGTGTTCCATAGTAAACAATTTTTTGTTTACTTTCTCTGTATTTGTCAAACTTGTTTGCAGCTATGTTTTTTTTTTTTTTTAGCGCCTAGAGGCCGCTACCTTGCACGTCGGGCATCCAACAAAAATGCAATGTTGATTCAGCCAGCCCGCAAGTCCACTTGTCAATTTGTATATCTCCCAACTATGAGTGCTATTTGCAGGACACAAAACATTAGAGGCATAATGTACAACCCACAAGTGCGCGATCCAAATAAGTGGCTAAGTATGGAATAAGGGATCTGTGCATATTTGGTATGTAGTGCTTGTTTCTGGGAGCTTGCCAACCCTGGAGTCTGTCAATTTGCATATCGTGGAAATCAGTAGAAGTAGAATGTTGAGCCAACCAGCTCCCAAATTCGCTTGTCAATTGACAAATGTTTAGATGACCAACCCGCAAATCCGCTTGTCAATTTATTATCATAAGCTATTTGTAAGGAACCAAACAATAGAGGCCCATTTTTAACCCCGCCAGCCCGAGAACCTGCGATCCAAAAACTGTACATGGTCTATAAAATCTCAGCCACCCCGCAAGTTCGCTTGTCAATTTGTATATCGCGAAACTGTATGTGCTATTTGTAGAACACATAACAATAGAGGCCTATTTTTTGACCCTTCCCGCTCGAGAACCCGCAAGTATGGAATGCGATATCGATACATGGTCTATAAACTCTCATGTCCATACTTTATAAATGTACATATTTAGTTTTGCCTCGTTTCTACACACATTGATCTGGTAACCATAGAGTTGGTGTTTCACATGAATTATGAAATATGCACTGGGATTCGGACGGAGCCCTTTGCTTTGCTTAGACAATTTTGAGCCCACCAGCCCGAGAACCCAATTTCTGTATGGCATAAATCGACCCAATGTACAGTCCACAAGTCCGCGATCCAAATAAGTGCCTAAGTATGGAATAAGGGATCTGTGCATATTTGGTATGTATTGCTCGTTTCTGGGAGCTTGCCAGCCCTGGAGTAGAATGTTGAGCTGACCAACCCACAAATCCGCTTGTCAATTTATTATCATAAGCTATTTGTAAGGCACTGAACAATAGAGCCCTGTTTTTGACCCCGCCAACCCGAGAACCCGCGATCCAGAAACTGTGGATGGTCTATAAAATATCAGCCACCCCGCAAGTCTGCTTGTCTATTTGTATATCACGAAACTGTGTGTGCTATTTGTAGAACATCGAACGATAGAGGCCTTTTTTTGAGCCCACCCGCTCGAGAACCCACGATCCCGAAAGTGGCCAAGTATGGAATGCCATATCCGTACATTCTCTATAAAATCTCATGTCCATACTTTATGAAGGTAAATTTTTAGTTTTACCTCGTTTCTACACATACTGATCTGGTAACCATAGAGTTGGTGTTGCACATGAATTATGAAATATGCACTGGGAGTCAGATCTAACCCTTTGGTTTGCTTAGCTGAACATTCCGACTCATGCAGTTTCAACATTGGACACTCAACAGTTTCACCATGCATTTTCAGACTTGGCCATTTCTTCCTTCCTTGCTCTTCCCTGTGCCCGTCACCTTCGCATGTGTGCATAATAAGAAATAGTGTTTATATATATGTGTGTGTGTGTGTGTGTGTGTGTGTCTTCTTTCTAAATATTTAATGCTAACAGGTCATCGTGCAGGCACCGTCTAAGCTGTCATTGATGCACACAAGGCTCGAGAAGTTCTACCATCAATGTAATTTTTTCGAAGGCTTTTCTTATCCCTTCCCACTCTTAATTTCAAATGCCATGGAATGTCATTCACACGCCACCGGCTTGCTTCCTTCATGAAACCTCCAATCTCTTCCCAGTCTTAATTTCAAATACCATGGAATGTCATTCGCACGCCGCCAACTTGGTTCATTCATGAAATCTCAAATCCTTAAATGTTCTTAGCCGTAACCACCACCTTCGCACTTCTAAGTATGCAATAATTAAGCTTTACTTCTAACAGGTCACCATACAACACACATAGATATTGTCATTAATGAGGAGATTTTCCATTTGCACGCATTGAAACAATGTTTCTGGGGGGTTATATTGTCCCCTCCATTTCTTCATTTCAAGCAGCGCTTGGAGAAAACCAACGTTTCCATAAACTACTAGCAGCAACTCCACAACAGTTCTATAGAGATACAATGAACATCTTCCTCCTGAGCTTCCCGTGCAGAAGAAGGGAAAAAGAATTGTAGGGGAGGCGGAGCAACCCAAAATTTATAGTGAAAACATGGATCTTGACGCTAATCTGGAAAGCATATTTTGCAACCTTGATTAGCCCAGAGACACAATTCAGCATGCCTTCTCAATGGACATGGTTGATACTGAAATTTTTGACGAAGATGAATCCTTCATATTCAAGAGTGTTGTTTTTTAAACCGAATCAAAAAAATTAATCATTGAAAAAAGAGATGTAAAAATAAGAATAGAAAACATCGTTCAGAACTTGACCTTGCCAATATGCAGGCATCCAAAATATCTCAACTTCACATGGCAACCGAAGATGCTCTTCATGATTCCGTTGGAGTCATTGAAGCCGAAAATGCCAGACTAAAGAACCAGATTAAGGAATTAGAGGAAGCTTTGTTTCCTATGCCATTGCTTGGTAGTTCTTTGGAAATAGCCATGCTTACGACCGCGTGTACCCCTGCAACAAATCTAAAAGGTTCCTTCAGCTTCCTCACATCCTGTAGAGGATATGTGGAGAAAAATATCAACAAAAGAATGGAATTGATTACTAAGGCCTGGGAAACATCACAGAATATGGATTCCCTGGGGAGCAGGGCACATAACTTGCTCCTACTTCTGCAGACGGATTTAAAAAATGAAGAAACTTTCTATGTGCACATGGTCATCCCTTTTTCCTTTCATGTCAACAACATGCCAGAGACGAGAAGAAGACAACATGATCTCACATCCAATAAACGGCTCACTCAATTAGAAGCATGCTGGAAAGAGAAAGTGAAGAAATTGTATCTCATCGTCCAATCATGTGAGCAAGCAATACCAAAGAAAGAAGCATTATTCACAAAGCTCACTAAAATAGACTTAGCAGGAAAGACAAACGGCTTCCAGGACCCCAGCTTAATCCTCAACTCGCTGGCATTAACCAAGCAAGCTTTCGATAAATAAGTTCATAATTTGAAGGCCTTGTCTTTAGAAATTTTTTACAGTATTCTTGAATATCATGAAGAAGAGGTGGACAACTGGCTAGTTCGGTATTCGGTACAAAATGGAGAGATTCATGAAGTTTTGTGTAAACTTTCAATTGATCTAAGAGAATTTGAAAATGAAGTTTTCAACATTAAAATCAGCAATGACATCAACATCGCCCCCTTGAGAAGCTATATTGAAGAGAACTTGAAGTGGGTCATCGACGAAATCCAACAGGGAAATGCATAAATCCTCTGTTTATCAATCCAGATATTCAAGCAGGCCGCCCACAAAAACCAACATGGAAAGGCATGACCAAGCAAACACCAAAATTACTTATACGTACCATCCCTGTAAGTGTATAGTGATAGTCCTTTCTTTATCAATCTAGTTATTCCAAGTTTTCTGAGTAGAAATCTATAGCCAAAAACCGATCTTCCCATTTCTACTTTTTAGGTATTACATTCTACCGTGTCCGACTTCTTTCCACAGTCCTATTTCTTGTACATATTTCTGTTATGGTCCGCGGGAGCCCCAATCCCAATCTATATGACACACACATTTACATTTCCAGGGATATGTAACAAACTATTATTTTTTTCATATATTCCAAATAAAACTATTCTTTTGTCTCCTTATATATTTATGTGTTCCTAGATTTTTATTTTCAACTATGCTGAATGTTAAGTCATTCTGTTTATTTTATCTCAATTCTCTTTTTTTCCTATGCATATTTTCTCCGACCTGGTCATTTTCAAAATAAAATATGACATAAATCACTCACTCAAATTTGAGATATCATATTTCACACACACACACATATATATGTTTCTTTAAATTTCTAGGAATATGTAACATGTTTCATTATTTTTTATATAAATGTCATAAAATTGTGGTCACTACTTTTTTTGTACTCAAACGTATAGAGAGTATGTCATTTCTTGCATCTTTACCACCTGTCCTTCATACTTTTTCCACAAAGGCCCTTCAAATTAAAATAGTCCGCAAGTTCACTTGTCAATTTGTATATCACAGAACCGTGGGTGCTCTTTGTAGGCCATGGAACAACAGAGGCCCAATTTTCAGCCCGCCAACTCGACAACCCGCGATCCAAAAACTGCCTAAGTATGGAATGAGGGCTCCATGCATGCTCTATAAAATCTCATCCCTATACTTTATAAAAGTACATATTTCGTATGTATATAAATAAATATCTACTTTAAAAAATTGCGTATTTGCTATGTATAATTTATGCTCTCCAGGAACCTATAATTTGATACATTTCAATTTATTGTATCCACGAGCCCATGTTTTAAAGAAAACTAATTCGGGAATGCTATTTATTTGTTCCTTTTGTCCACCACCCTATGTAACAGACATTGGTACTATATTTTTTGTGCTTTTGTCCACCACCATATGTAAAACCTATGTAAAGAAAACTAATTCGCGAATGCTAAAATTTTGGGACACGACCCCTTAAAATTCAAATAGTCCGTAGGTCCCATTGTCAATTTGTATATCACAGAAATCTCGGTGCTATTTATAGGACATGGAACAACAAAAACTTGATTTTAAGGTCCCCATCCCAAGAACCCACGATCCAAAAACTGGCTAAGTATGGAATGAGGGTTTCGTCCATGCTCTAATTCGGGAATGCTAGTTTTTTTTTTTTCTGCTTTTATGTGTTCCTAGATTTTTATCTTCAGCTATGCTAAATGTCAAGTCATTCTGTTTATTTTATCTCAATACTCTTTTTTCTGATGCATATTTTCTCCTGCCTGGTCATTTTCAAAATTAAGTATGACATAAATCACTCACTAAAATTTGAGATATCATATTTCACATACACACACACACACACATGTTTCTTTAAATTTCCAGGAATATGTAACACATTTTATTTTTTATTTTTATATAAATGTCATAAAATTGTGTTCACTACTTTCTTTCTACTCAAAAGTATAGAGAGTATGTCATTTCTTGCATCTTTACCACATGTCCTTCATATTGTTTTTCACAATAGGCCCTTAAAATTAAAATAGTTCACAAGCTCGCTTGTCAATTTGTATATCACGTAACTTTGGCTGCTCTTTGTAGGCCATGGAACAATAGAGGGTCAATTTCTAGCCCGCCAGCCCGAGAACTCGCGACCCAAAAACTGCCTAAGTATGGAATCAAGCCTCCGAGCAAGTATGGAATGAGGGCTCCATCCTTGCTCTATAAAATCTCATCCCCATAATTTATAAAAGTACATATTTCGTATGTATAAAATTAAATATCTACTTTAAAAAATTATGTATTTGCTATGTATAGTTTATGGTCTCCACGAACCTATAATTTCATAAATTTCAATTTCTTGTGTCGAGGAGCCCCTGTTTTAAAGAAAACTAATTCGGGAATGCTATTTATTTGGTCCTTTTGTCGACTGCCCCATGTAAGAGACATTGGTACTATACTTTCTGTCCTTTTCTCCACCAACATATGTAAGACCTATGTAAAGAAAACTAATTTGCGAATACTAAATTTTTTGGACACAAGCCCCTTAAAATTCAAATAGTCCGCAAGTCCGATTGCCAATTTGTATATCGCGGAACTTTCGGTGCTATTTGTAGGACACTGAACAACAAAAGCCTGATTTTTAGGTCCCCAGCCTAAGAACCCGCGATCCAAAAACTGGCTAAGTCGAGAACCCACTCTTTTAAAGAAAACTAATTCATGAATGCTATTTTTTTCATACTTTTGTCCACCAGCCTATGTAACAGACGTGAGTACTATTTTTTTTTGTTTTTTTGTCCATAGGCATATGTAAAAAAAAAACTAATTCGAGAATGCTAAACTTGTTTTAATTAATTATAAATGATTTTATTGATAGAAAGATAAATTATTGAGTTTATTATTTCAATTTCGTTTTTCGACACAAGCCCCTTCAAATTCAAATAGTTCGCAAGTCCGATTGTCAATTTGTATATCGCGGAACTCTAGGTACTACTTGTAGGCCACAGAACAACAGAAGCCCAATTTTCAGCTCACTAGACCGAAAACCCGCGATCCAAAAATTCAAGTAGTCCGCAAAACATCTTGTCAATTTGTATATCGTGAAACTCTCGATGCTATTTGTAGGGCACGAAACAACTAAAGCCCAATTTTCAGCCCGCAACCCCGACATTTTTCAGCTCTATATATCTACTTAATCAAATTACATATTTGATTTTTGTAGGCCACAGAACAACAGAAGCCCAATTTTCAGCTCGGCAGCCCGAGAACCCGCAATCCAAAAATTCAAATAGTCCGCAAGACTGCTTGTCAATTTGTATATCGCGGAACTCTCAGTGCTATTTGTAGGCCACAGAACAACAGAAGCCCAATTTTCAGCCCAACACCTCGACAACCCGGAATGAAGCTTCCGTGCATGCTCTATATATCTACTTAATCAAATTACATATTTGATATGTATAATTTCTCCTGTCCACGAACCTATAATTTCATATATTTCAATTTCTTCTGTCCAGGAGCCCTTGTTTTAAAGAAAACTAATTCGCTATTGCTAATTTTTTATGCTTTTGTCCACGAACCTATGTTACAGACGTTGGCCCTTAAATCTCAAATAGTCCACAAGTCTGATTGTCAGTTTGTATGTCACAGAACTCTGGGTGTTGTTTGTAGCGCACGGAACAACACAAGCCCAATTTTATGCCTGCCAGCCTGACAACCCCCATGCTCTTTATATCTACTTAATCAAATTACATATTTGGTATCTATAATTTATGTTGATGCTAGTTTTTTTGTAACATATGTACGCCCTTAAATTTGAAATAGTCCACAACTCCAATTGTCAATTTGTATGTAGCGGAACTTTGGGTGCCATTTGTAGGGCACGAAATAACGAGTCTGATTTTCAGCGCGCTAGCTCGAGAACCTGCGATCCAAAAAATTGCCAAGTATGGAATCTCTTTCCAATACTTTATAAAAGTACATATTTCGTATCTATAAAAGTAAATATCTATTTTATAAAATTACAAATTTCATATGTATAATTTTTGTTATCCAGGAACCTATAACTTGATAAATTTCAATTTCTTTTGTATCCACCAGCCCTTGTTTTAAAGAAAACTAATTCACGAATATTAATTCTTTTGTGTTTCCATGTACTTCAACTTACTGCCCACGTGTCTGTACTCGATCACATTTATTCCCATTCCAACCTGACAGAGACTGCGCTGCCATGCAACACTTGTTTCTCCTTGTATTTTATAGTAAACCCTTAACTATAATATATTTCCTTAATAATCTTCTTATAATATCGTCGTATATAACTTTTATGAACTATTTTTTTCACTTTATATTATATAAATATAATATAAAAAATCATTTTAAAAGAATATATAATATAAAAAAACATTTTAAAAGAATATATAATATTGACCTTTTGCCTTTTTAATTTTTTTTTATATAATTGACCTTTTTCCAACCTTTTGGATACCTTGTCTTTAGTATTAATATGAACTTTTTTCACTTTATATTAATATAATATAATATAAAAAATCCTTTTAAAAGAATATAGAATATTAACCTTTTGCTCTTTTAATTTTTTTTTTATATAATTGACCTTAATATGAACTTTTTTTTCACTTTATATTATATTAATATAATATAAAAAAATCATTTTAAAAGAATATAGAATATTTGCCTTTTGCCTTTTTAAAAAAAATTATATAATTGACTTATGAACTTTTTTTTCCACTTTATATTATATTAATATAATATAAAAAATATTTTTAAAAGGATATAGAATATTGACCTTTTAAATTTTTTTTTATATAATTGACTTTTTTTCAATGTAATTTTTTTTTTTCTCAACTTTTTGGATATTGACCTTTTCTCAACTTTACTATTAACAAGGCTACATGGTAGCAAATACCTGCCGAAGTTTGAATACATGAAAACAATGAGAGTAATTTATAGTAAGAAATTAAAATGTTTTAAAAATAGTATAGATAATATATTGCTAATGGTATCTACAATTATATTCACATAGTAAGATATTAATATAAAATGAAAATGTTATTTAAATAAATTTGTAGTAAAAATATGAAATTTGTAGATTTTTTTTTTTTAAATAAAAAAGAGGTAGATCCTGCTATATTAGAAAGACAAAATTACAGAGTATACATCACAGTAGGTCTAGTGTTACCCAAAATGCTGCCGATTATCGGAAACCAACATGTAAAGAGGGCAGGTAGCTAATAACATCAGGACATAAAAGCTGTTGGACATCTGTCCTGCCCGGAGGAAACTAGGACAGATGTCTTATGGACTAAGTTCATAAAACAACAACAAAATAAAACTAAGAGCCAAGAAAACCTGAAAAACCTAGATGCTTGGTGACGTGGTCCCAGTCATGACGAACGCTTGCGCACAGAGGGGGCATTTGCGCTTTGCTGGCACATTGGAAAAAGCATCGAGGAACATGTCTATGCGCTGGCCCATGAGGAGGGCCCGGTTCTCCAGATCATCCAAGTGTCCACGAAGGTCGAAGAACAGTGCTAGGTGCTCCTCTCAGAAGAATGAACCGTGCATGCTGCCACCCACGTCCATCGATGCGCCATAACCCTCGTCGAACCTCCTTTGCTCCGCTTCATCCGCAACTCCTTTCGAGCCTGCTTTGTCCCCCTGAGTGTTATGACATTCGCACTGGTCGTCACCAGGCCATGGTATCTCCTCAACAATACAACCATGAGTGTAGTCAATCAGAGTCGGAGTGGGTTTGCTTTCCGTCCGAGAGGCTTTCATGCGTGTCTCCTCTGTAAACATTTGGTCTTCTGGAACCGGTTCTTCCACCACAATACAGGGGGGAAAATCCTCCATGAAACCAGCTTCCTGGAAGGCCCCCGTCACATTTTCCTTGACGCCTCGGCTGGACTCCACTCCAGGCTCAGCGACAATGGCGAGCCGTGCCAATTTCTTCGCCCTGGCCTCCTTCCTGAGAATTGAATTCGCAAGAGTCAAGGCACGCTCCAGCTTTTCCTTTCGCCGCCGCTGTGCTTTCTTTGCCTCCCATGCCGCTCCCCTGTGAGGTCGGCCTCTGATGTGAACCATAGCGATGGAGCAGAGAAAATGCAAAAGGAGGCGAATGAGCCAAGGTGAGAGCAGATGCAGATGCGTGGCTCGATAATGCGAGCACTGTTCCACTAAAGTCAAGACGAAATGCACAGAGGGTGAACCAAGCCAAAACACGGTGGAGGCCGGACCACCCCTGTGCATCCAAACAATAAACTGAGCCGAGGTCGAAGCCGTCCCTCTCTTACCAAGCAAATTGATAACAGAATAAACCAGTGCCGAAGTCATCCTGTTACATTTAACATTTGCCATCCCGGGAATGCCAGTGGCGTAAATGATCACTCGAGGGAAATGTCCCTCCGTCCTGCGACTGCAGCGAAGGCCGTCATCCATCGTTAATGTATGTTCGTGGGTGGCGGCCTTCGGCATTTATGCCAGGTTTAAGTGCGCGTCCACCTGTGCCCCCCTCTCGACGTGTCACCCCATCCGGGCCATGAAATTTGTAGATTATTCAAACTTTAAATTTAATTTTATTTTGATTTAAAATGAAGTTATAAATATTTATTTTGTCAATAGTAAGCTTTTTTTAATGAAACATTAAAAGTTTTTTCCACTCAAGTGCATGGATTGCAGGAC
>ML890858.1:709-12926 GCA_009831015.1 Picea engelmannii | reverse complement strand
TGGAGGTGGCTGACTATCGTGCTAGTAAACCTCACTGTCAAGACTATTGTTACATGTTACTTCTTGTGGTAAATTTTTGAAGGCATGAGTTGTATGCATTTCAAGGACTTATTCCTTTGATTGACCATGTTCTCTTGCTCTCCGTTTTTTTAAAACCCTAAATGAAATCTTGATATTGCTTCAATTCAGTCAAGGGTAAAAGAGCATTGTTTATGCTTGGTCAATTGGGCACGATTTGGCTCTGTTTCTCATTGGGCAATTTTTTAAAAGAATTATGTACATGCTAAATTTATGTGAATCTTTTGCTCAGAATTGCACCTTATTTGTTGAGTGTTATTCGAATCAATTCTTATTTTGATTATATTTAAAGAAGACATGTGTGTGAATGGATTGGGGCCCGATTATTAGTTTTAACACCCAGTTTGATTATGTCAAATAGTTGTAAATAATGAACAAGTCGTGGTAAATACTATGCTTATTCTTATTGATTTTAAGGAATAATAATTGGATATGGATGGTTGGGATAACTATGCGTATTCTATTTCTTTAAAATATATATATATATATATATATATATATATATTTAACATTGGAATATGAATGATTATGGCTCAAAAGGTTATTATGTTCATCATATAAATGTCAATGTTGTTATTATGACTTTTGTATAAGTTTATATGGATACAAAGGCTGTTGTGATTGATTATTTCTGGGAATATGAATCATTGTTTGTAATCCAACAAGAAATCTGTAATGGAAATAATAGTTTAGATGGTGGTTTTGAAATGTGAATACTATGGAATTATGGAGGTCTGGAGAGAGTTACATTTGATTGTTTGATTTGATTTTTTTTTATGAGAACAGTATACATATCATATCCCTCTCACTCTACCACTTTTTCTCTCATTATATCCCCCTCATAATCCCAAATTCATTTTGAAAGCCCTGTTCTATAAAATAAATTAAAAAAAATGTGTAACAATGACAAAGGATATGACACAACAATGGCTGGAAACTGATATTTTTGGTTTTTTATTACACAGTCAAATTATTTAATGAATTTATTAGCAGTATTCACGTAATTATCCCCTCTCATTATACCACCTTTCGCTCATTACACTCCCTCCATATGTCCCATGAACTCTGTCACCCCCTGCTCACTTGGAAATTATTAAATAGCTTTTATGGATGGATTCACATGTATCTCATGTCAATTTCTGAGCCAATTATTGTTCCATGCAAGAAGAATGTAATGTATGGTTTCTTAAGGGCTTAGTTACTAAAACATTTCTCTTACAGGATGAGTTTCGTCAGTGGTGGTAGCCATGGAAGAAATAACAGAGGAAGAGGAAATTGGAATAGAAGGCCTAGATTCTCCATTCATTTTGATGATGATCCCCAGGAATTGAACCAACTATTCCAAGTTGGGTTCTTTAACTAGATTGGGAAATAAATAGTACAACCTCGACCATAGAGACCTCCCTTTCATCCTCAGAACATCCCTAGTATTCATGTGCCTCCTCATGTGTCCATGCAACCAAAAGTTCCTGCAAATGATGGATGGCAAGAGATTTTCAATCCAGTTGTCTCTCACGATCATGGCTGGCCCAATTTTTCATTACCTCCTCCTCCACCTATAAATCCTAATGTTCATATTTCCCATGCGAATTCACATGTTCAATCCTCACATGCCAGTAAAAGGATTAAAATTAATGTCCCCCATGTGCAAGATAAAGGCAAAGTTGTTTCCTCCCCTTCCTCTCCTTCAAATGAACTTCAAAATCTGTGTCCTCCTGCATGCATCTGAAGGATGATTGTTCTCATGTAATTAGTGAAAAACAACCTCAACGTTCAGATCAACCTCGGGATACTTCTTGAAAATCAAAAGGGGACAATAGTGATAAAATAAAGATTGCCACTCAGAGTGGCAAGTATGTTTTTTAGATTATGTGTTTTTATGATTGAGTTGATGAAGACAATGGTCTGTAGAAAATTTGGACAAAAATCTTTCCTTGGATAATATGGATTATGTGGATATTTATATATTTTTTTGGATATGATTTAAATTATTTATGATATTTAAAGATTCAATTTTGGAGGTATTTAAGGGAGTTACAAGGGTGGTATGTGTTGAAATGATTATTCATTTGTGTTTTATTTTATAATTTGAAAAGAATAAAAGAAGGGAGTCACAAGGGGTCCCTACCTAGTTATTATTAAATAAAGACCCTTAACTATTATTATTATTATTATTATTTCTCCTAAACTAAATTAGTTAAGTCAAACTAACTTAACTAAAGAAAGTAGTTGAACTACTTCAACTTATTTGGAAGGCATAAAAGCTAAATGAGAAGAAGAAACAATAGGAGAATAGAAGGATAAAGCAAGACTAAGGTTGTCTCTTTTGATTTCATGAGATAGTTTCAGTTTTCATTCATTCTTGAGTTCATTCAAAGCCTAATTCTCTTTTTGACAACAGGGTCCTATTGTAGACAACAAGGTTCAAAATTGAACCAAATCATTCAGATGCTTGTTTTAGAGGTGTTGATCTATCCTTGATAGTCTATGTATACTTGTTTTTTAATTGATTGAGTTTCATAGCTGATAAAGGATATTTTGCAGAGTCAAATTGGTAGCAGTCTGTGGCAAGTTGATCCAGATTATAAATTTCATTTTTTACTTCTTGTTAGAGTCCTTTTGTATGGTGTTCATTGGGGATCTATAAATTATACTTTGGTCCATGCCCTCATAGGGGTTTTGTAAAGAGAAAAACACTTTTGATATCTCGGAATGAAATAAAGTAGATTTATATTCTGTCTTATTTGTGTGTATTATGAATTGGTTACTTTTGCTTTTGATCTCCATATTTACTTTTTGTAATTTGTATATTTTTCAGAAACTTATATAAAAATATTATGTTATTTTGCAGCATTCTTTTCATTAATAAATCAGCCTAAACCCTTGTAATTAATATTTGTGGATTGGGAAAATATTTTTGAGGCTCTAAAACATAGGGTGATATTCCCAACTATCTTGTCCTAGCAAGGAAAGATTCAAAAATGTTTGAGTAAGATAATTCATATATTTTCCTCAACATTTATTTGGCGGCCATACTGGAGAATAGAAGGAGAAAGAAAGACTAAGATTTTCTCTTTTGATTTCATGAGATAGTTTCAATTTTCATTCATTCTTGAGTTCATTCAAAGCCTAATTCTCTTTTTTATAGTAGAGTCCTATTTTAGACAACAAGGTTCAAAACTGAACCAATTCATTCAGAAGCTTGTTTTAGAGGTGTTGATCCATCCTTGATAGTCCGTGTATACTTTGTAAATTCTAACCTTGTACAATATCTACTACAAACAGATATTCAAAAGAGAACAGAAAAGATACAATGGAAAATGAAAACATTACACAGATATTTTCCCTTGGAAACCCAAACCAGGAAAACCAACATATTCTATATCCATTCATTGTTTTACAATGTTTACAATACAAAATACATATAGGAGCCAACGACATCCAAAACCCTAACCCAATGACCTAGATTAGTCCAAAACCCTAATTCCTTAACCATAAATAGAAAACCATCGGCAAAGAAGCCATGTGCCGAGAAACCACCTAAATATAATGCGGTCACGATGCCAAAAAAAAACATTTTCAGGGGCGTTACCCCTAAACCCCTGCACGCCTAGCACAGACTTTCAGACACTATTGCTCGTGCAAATAATATAACACATACCCAACATACTTGTCTGTTTATGGATTTAGTTTCATAGCTAATAAAGGATATTTTGCAAAGTCAAATTGGCAGCAGTCTGTGGCAAGATGATCCATATTATAAATTTTAGTTTTTACCTCTTGGCAAAGTCCTTGTGTATGGTGTTCATCAGGGATCTATAAATTAGACTTTGTCCCATGCATTCACACGGGTTTTTTAAAGAGAAAAACACTTTTGATATCTCAGAATGAAATTATTTAATTATTGGTTTTTTATTACACACTCAAATTATTTAATGAATTGTTGATCAATATTCGTGTAATTATCCCCTCTCATTATACCACCTTTCTCTCATTACACTCCCTCCATATGTCCCATGAACCCTGTCACCCCCTGCTCACTTGGAAATTATTAAATAGTTTTTATGGATGGATTTGATGTATCTCGTGTCAATTTCTGAGCCAATAATATTTTCATGCAAGCAGAATGTCATGTAAGGTTTATTAACGGCTTACTTATTGATGAATTTCTACTACATGATGAGTTTCTTCAGTAGGTGCAGCCATGGAAAAAGTAATAGAGGAAGAGGAAATGGGAATAGAGGGCCTAGAAGGCCTAGATTCTCCATTCATTTTGATGTTGATCCGTAGAAATTGAACCAGTTGTTCCAAGATTGGTTCTTTAACTATATTGGGCATGGAATAGTAGAACCTCGATTGGAGAGACCTCTCTTTTATCCTCAAAACATCCTTGGCATTCCTGTGCCTCCCCATGTGTCCATGCAACCAGAATTTCCTACAAATTATGGATGGCAAGAGATTGTCAATCCAGTTGTCTCTCACCATCATGGTTGACCCAATTTTTCATTACCTCCTCCTCCACCTATAAATCCTGATGTTCAGATTGCCCATGTGAATTCACCTGTTCAATCCTCACATGCCAGTAAAAGACTTAAAATTGATGTCCCCCATGTGCAAGATAAAGGAAAAGTTGTTGCCTCCCCTTCCTCTCCTTCAAATGACTCTTCAAAATATGTGTCCTCCCACATGCATCTGAAGGACGATTGTTCTCATGTAATTAGTGAAATACAACCTCAAGGTTCAAATCAACCTCGGGCTACTTCCGGAAAATCAAAAGGGGACAACAGTGATAAAAGAAAGATTTCCTCTCATAGTGGAAAGTATGGTTTTTAATTTATGTGTTTTTATGATTGAGTTGTTGAAGAAAGTGGTCTGGAAAAAGTTTGTGTTGGAATATTGGTTGTTGTCATTGATGTCAACCCTAGTCATTGGTTTTGGACCGCAAGATTGATGAAGGTATTTAGACATGAAAGAAAATGCACATGCAGATACAACACCCATGGATGGATAGTATATGTCATGTTGTTTCAAGTGGTATGTGGCACATCACATGGATCCTCATGGTTGAGGAGAAATTAATTTTTGAAGATGACAAAGTGAATTGAAGAAGGAAGTACATGTAGGCCCCGAAGATAATTGAAGAAAAGAATTACAAAATAAGAAAGTGTCAGGTCGGCCATAATGTTAAAAGGAAGTGACATAAATGGTATAAATAAATATCATTATACATTCATTTGACACACAAGTCGAATTTCATAGAAAATCAGAAGTAAAGAAGGCCGAATTTCAAGGGAGGATAAAGTCTTTTGGTGATGTGTTCTAACTTATGTTATTTTCAGGTCATCTTACCATTTTATCTATAAAATGTTTTCTAGAACGATTTGGATGGTGAAATTTCTATGGTATTGAGAAGACATATCAAGGTACCTATGGTAAAATTTTCATCTCTTGATTCGCTATAATTATGGAGATACACTATGTGGAAGATATGGTTTTTTACCAGTCCTGAAGCTAGTCAATAAACAGGTGTTCCGGGTAAAATAGTCATAAATTATTCATAGAGAATCCAAATGAACTGGGACCAATTTCATTGGAAATAGTATGGACTATAGTTTCTTGTGTGAAATTTTCATAATCTGATGTTAAATATTGAGTGTTATCACTGAAATTTCATCCGCAAATGGTTACAAGAATCCAACATCGTCAAATAGTTATGAGGTCACCCATGGACCAAAATTACCACAAAAGCATTTCCAAAAGGTCCAAAACTATGCAACCAGTGATAAAATTAAAGTACGCTATGACTACACAGGGCGCGTGCGCGCATGCGCAAAACAGAAACGCAGGAAAAGTGCACAAGCGCTCGATGCGCGAATGTGGCCACTAAAATCTGCGCACATCTGAGAACGAGGCATTTATGAGATTGGTCAGCCTCCCACCCACTTTTGGTTCAACTTCCAAGTTAATTTGACACCCAAATCTGGACTAGATCCGACTGGGTGGCTAGTCAAAGACCTAAAAATGCCCTAATTAGCCTCTTTTCACACTACAAGTTGGTTGCACAATACCTCAAAGAGGTGCTATAAAACAAGGCCATTCATGCACTTCATTTTTAAGGAATTCAATAGCAAAGTTATGCTGCTACTATTCTCTTGAGGAATCCTCTATTCTCATCAAGAGTATACTAGCACCATTACATTGGGCAATCCATCTCATCCCTTGAGTGGATTATCTTGGAATTCTTTCACCATTTGCATTCAAAGTTGTAAGAAGAGCTTATTTGTGGGGATCCAAGAGCCCTCCCTTGGAGGAAGAAGGGACTCATAGTGCTCTTTCTTCTTGGTGTCTTCTTTCACTGATATAAAACTTACCATTGGTGACATGAGTCTTATTGGTTTTTTGTTCTTATATCCCTATGCTCACTAGTTTAGTTGTTATTTTATTTCTTACTTTAATTCTTAGTTGTTCTTTTATATTTCTTTCTCTAACCCTTTTCCTTTACAATTGTCCTTCTTAGCAAACCCAACTAAGCTTGTAATCACCTTTGTTTTTCTCATCTAGGTGGAAAAAGAGGCGCAACAGATTGGCGACTCCGTTGGGGAAAGGTATCAATTTCCTACCCCATTTGGGTTTTTATAGCTCTTCTTTTGGTTTATTTAACTTGCAGGTGCATTAACCGACCCAAGCCGACCTGCAAAACATCCAATTCCAAGTTGAATTGAGATAATTCCATCTGGAATTTTCTTCACGGGCATCTGTCTGTTGTGTGCGGGTTTATTGGCCCATAGTCCCGCATCGACGTGTGCATGTGCACCAAAATCACAGTGTTGTTTTGTGAACCTACGCCCAAAATCCCGTTTCAGTCTACGCATAGGTGCTCAATGTGCCTCTGTCTACACTGAGACTCACGCACCTGTGAAGAAAAATACACATTGTAAGGTTTTTTGTGATTTGGGGAAGGCCCCTAGCCTTCTTAAAAGTGAATCCATGCATGTTGTAAGATTCACCACTTAGTTCCCTCTTCATATAAAGGGATTAGTCAAACCACATAGGCACTTAGGGGGTTTAAAATCATTATTTCCTCTTTTGCTTTCATTTTGCCACATGGATGGCTTGCTTTGACTAAAAGTATAAGTTGGAATCATTTGTAATCACATAAAATTTGCATTGGGACTAGAAGTTGGATAACAATCGCTTAGTATGCTCTTCTCTTGTGCTTCCAAGTGACCTTGAGAATCAGAAAAAGATTGTAGGACAATTTCATCTCCCTTAAAAAGACTAATGGAAAATATAACACTAGATTTCTTATGCATCTAATGCGACATTTTCCATCAGTGTTGCAAATTTCAAATATGGAACCATACCATATTGCCTATGAATAGTGCATGTTCAAAATATGAAGTGTCGATTTGATGTCGCCGGATGAGTGGTACTGCTTCTTTACTTGTGATGATGAAAGTGAATTCATCATCTCCAACGCCATCATTGTTGAAGCATGCATTCACGAGCATGATCCGCCATAATATCCAATTTAAACGTGCATAATGGAATCCTCATCATCATTCGCTTCCACCAGCACCTCATAATAATTATGTGACGTGTGTCAAACATGTCATATTTTCAATTTCTGAAATAATGGAAGAAAAACACATGTTTTGTTCTTTCACCAGCTAACTGTCTGCGGGAAAGTACTCCTTAACCATTGAAACTCTCCGCTTTCACCAACTAACATCAACCTTGCAACATGCGTTAGCTTTTGAAAATATTTTCATGCAATTTTATAGAAACAACCTTTATGGATCAACTTATTTCTAAGGCATGAATTTAAAACCTAAGTTTTGACACTAGAAGAAACTAAAAACAAAATAGAGAAACCTACATATGACTATGCTATCACCTACAAAATGAAACCAAGTGACTGATTCATTTTGGGAGCTAACACTTGGTTCCCCCGAACTCATCCCATCTGCCATTACCTTAAGAGATTATGATGGACGACCATCATCTCCTGAAGGGCTATTCCAAAATTTCCCCGTAGAACTCAGGGGCAAGACCATTCTCATCGACATTGAAGTTATCAATGCCCCACTCGATTATAATATCTTGTTCGGTTGTAGCTACATGTACGCTATGAAGGAAGTTGCCTCTTCCATCTTTCGAATGATTATGTTCCCCCATAATGAGAAGATCATTACCATTGACCAAGTCTCACATTACGAGCCTAACCCTTCTGCTAACATCGATAACATTCTCCCTCTCATACACACGAGTCATGAAGCCTACCCATGCATCGAAATGGGTCTCAAAATTTTCAAAGATCCATCATTGTTAGGAACTTACCATGGTGCGCCGCCGCTCCTTCATCCTTCCAATCAAGTATGCATCGTATCGTCCATTGGAACTGACATAGAGGATACCCTTCCTCCTAGGGAGACTTCTATCATATCTAATGTCCCATTAGTCGCAGAGCTGCCCCCTCATGAGCCTCCTGCGAACTCGCCAACTCCACCAGTTCACAGTTTCACCTCTCCCCAAGGCCATATCCTAGTTTGGGAGTCATTTCCCCAAGCCATTACTCAAATCCCCTTGTTTTACCCTCCACCAGGCATACAATCTTTCCAAGTAGCCGCAACGCTTACCCTCCCTAATATGGTGTTAGCAATTCCAGTTTGGTATTTACATCCACGAGATATGGTCCCTCAACCATCCCTTCCCCCCCAAATGGAAGGAATCCCAATGACGATTCCCATACTCACTCCCATCATACCCTCTACACCCCCACTCACTAACCTCCCTGCCACAGCTGGGGGAAGGCGAAAGAAGAAGGATCCCACAGATCCACTTCCCCCGCACATCCAACCTCCTTGTGCGCTATGTGAGAAAGATGGACACCAAACCAGCAAATTCCCATCTCTACCCGAGTTACGGAACCTGATTCCACTCAATCAAACACCATCAATGCTCACCACTGTAGCAAGTACTATCGCTACTACCCCTCACTCAAGTAGCAAAGGGATGCGAACCAAATTCTCTTGCGCTATATGTTCAGAATATGGCCATTATACACACCATTTCCCAGCACTGCCACACTTCCAACAGACATTAGCCACAGTACGCCAAAGCTTCCAGAACGAACCCAATCCAACTACATCATCCCTACCAAAAATCACTGACATCCATTATGTCACAAATTCAATCAATGAACGTATGATATGCCCTTTCTCTCTATGTGAATCCTTCGATCATTTTACATACTAATGTCCTATGATCATTGAATACAAGAAATGCCAATTGGCCCTGATTCAAACCCCTACACCCCCTACAAAATTGATGGTTGAACTTACCTCATCACTAGAGATTCTTCATATCATTTCCCCTGAACCCGAGTAACTCCCGATGCCTCCATGGTTCTTGGATGACTTATCCGGGGATTCACCCCCAAATCCCCCCAATTCTCTCATACATTTCCCTGCAGAAATTTTACATCCAACTACCACTGGTACTCCTCAGTACTTCAATATTTGGTTTATGTCGAGTGAACCATCACAATCTCATTTCATCATTCCCCCTACTTCTGCATCACCAGGGGACAGCCACACGACGACAGTCACCGATATCACTCTTTACAACCCCTTGTATTCCCTCCAATTCCACTATGACGAGGACATACTCGAAGAGTTAAACACCCCTGACTACCCATGGGATGCGCTACACCACAGAGCACTCTTCTTTCCACAAGAAGCCTCCACGCCTCCTAACCAACACCCCATATATGTGGTCAAAACCAAGAATTTTATCCCATCAGGGCATATCGACTGGTTCAACAACCCCATTCCTGCCCCTGATTCTTTTGAAGAAGGCAACATGGCCAACATTTCCCCAACCATCAAAATCAACATTTCCATCAAAAAAGGAGTCGTCGAGGATATCACCATTGGCACTTCTTGCACTCCTCAAGAAATCACCACCTATAAAGCCCTCTTCCAAGAACATCGGGATATTTTTGCCTGGTCATACACAGAAATGCGTGGCCTTGATCCATCTATCGTCGAGCATCACATCGACACCTGGCCTGACATTACACCAGTCATAAAAAATAGCGACCGCTACACCCATCTAAAGCAGCAGCCATCAAAGCCGAGATTGACAAATTACACCCGGCTAGGTTCATCTACCCCATCACCTATACCTCATCGGTTTCCAACCCGGTACCCGTTAAAAAAAAATAGGGCACTATCCGTGTTTGCATGGACTTTTGTGATATCAATCATGCATGTTCCAAAGACAAATTTCCAATGCCTTTCATCGATCAAATTATCAATGACTGCACAGGCCACGAGGCTTTATCCTTCATGGACGGTTTCTCTGGTTATAATCAAATCCAAATCCACCCAGCCAATCAATACAAAACCGCATTCACTACCCCTTGGGGTACTTTTGCATATCGTGTCATGTCGTTTGGCTTAAATAATGTGGGCACAACTTTCCAATGGGTTATGACATACATTTTTCACGATCTAGTTCATATCATCCTCGCATACTTGGACGATATTACAACTCGATACAAGAAACATACCCAACATCTTGATGATTTACGGATCATCTTCCAACGGTGTCATGAGTACAACATCTGCTTGAACCCCCTCAAGTGTGTGTTCTTCATCATTGCAGGGTGAATCCTCGGATTCATCGTTTCCCAAAGCGGTATTACCGTGGACCGCCTTAAAGTCCAAGCCATCATAGAAATTCCACCTCCCCGGAATTTACATCAACTCCAGAGCCTACAAGGAAAATATAACTTTCTACGATGATTTGTCCCAGACTACGCCACTTGAGCACACGATTTCCTTCGCTTACTATGCCACGACATCCCATTTCACTGGGATGAACATGCCCAAAAATAATTTGACGATCTTAAAACGGCATTGTCTAACACCCCTTTAATTAGTTCACCCAACTATAATTGCAACTATATCCTCTACATCTCAGAATCAGCTGTCTTAGTAGCAGGAGTTCGTGTTCAAATCAGCAATGATGATCATGATCATGTCATTTACTACGTTAGTAAAAACCTCTCAGGGCCACCCTTGAAGTATAAACACGAAGAGAAACTAGCCCTTGCAGTCATCCTTGCAGTCCAAAAACTACATCATTACATTCTGCTTCGCACGACTAAGGTTGTCGCAGATTCCAACCCTATGCAATGATTGCTCAGTCGTAGGCAAATTAATGGCAAATTTTCCCGATGGATTGTTATCCTTCAGGAGTATGATCTTGAATTTTCAACACCCAAGAAGAAGAAAGCTCTTATCCTCACCAAAATTATCACGACCTTCCCCTCTGATACTACCAGTGCCCCCGTCAATGCCGACTTCCCCGACGAACATCTCTTTTACATCACTTCGGATGATCCTTGGTACGACGACCTCCTCGTCTACCTCTGAACCCAAAAGTTCAGTAACCACCTCTCACGAGATTATCGTCATCATATTAGCCACCAGGACCCCCGCTATCTCCTCATCAGAGATATCTTATATCGGTGAGGGGTCAACACCATACTTCATCAATGCTTGACTATTGACGAGGCCGATAGAGTCTTAAACGACTGCCATAGTGGCGCATGTGGGGGGCATATTTTGTGAATGTCCACTTCTTAGAAAATCATCCGAGCAGGTTATTTTTGGCCTACATTGTTTCATGATTGCATTCATGCCATGAAGTGATGCAAGAAATGTCATCTTTATGCCAATGAATCACAAGCACCACCTTCTCTTCTCTACCCAGTCATTACTGTCGGCCCCTTTTGTAAATGGGGCATTGACTTCATGACTTGTAATCCCCCATCCAGTAATGGACACAAATACATTGTTGTCACAGTCGATTACTTCACAAAATGGGTTGAAGTTATGCCCAACTTCAACAACACCACTGACACTGCAACATGGTTTTTCTTTAATCACGCCATATACCTGTTGGCAGCCAACCCATTTTTTTTCTCGATTACTCTCAAAAGCTGCCTACACCCCTTGCGGTATCGTGACAAATCATTGTCGCATTGTGCTAATAGACATGTGTCTCGTTTTTGCAACCATTACAATTCAATTTCGACTCAGTTTTCACAATTGCAAATGTGAAAACA
>WSFP011513784.1:0-12926 GCA_009831015.1 Picea engelmannii | reverse complement strand
TATTTACTGCATGGCAGAGGATGTGTTACACTTGATCGCTGAATTCAGGTAAGTTTTCTGTTGAAAACATTATTTGCTGATGCCATGCTAGTGAAATAAAAGAGTTCTACCAAATGATTATTTGGTTGGGAATCGGGATTGTGGGTTCCGCCAAAAAGTTGTTTGGTTGAGATTGTCTATGCAGAAGATTTAGACTGTTTTGTTTCTGTTTAACTTGTTTTAGTGCAGGATCTTCATTTTTTTAAAATATTTTGATGTCTTGGTCAATTCTGACACTGCAGCACAATTTAGTTTCACAATTCTTTGGGCAGTGTCATGTCTAAGTGTGTACTTCTCTCCACTCATTTAGTTTATTTGAAATTTTACTTGTTTTCTAGTAGCATGTCTCCAAGTTTGCACAGTCCATATAGTAATAGACAATGGCTTCATCCATTGTCGTTGTGCCCCTTTCATCATGGTTGCTGCATTTCTCTTTTCATCCATGTTTAACCCAGTTCCAAAGTCGCAGATTACAATAGTACGGAACTGAGTGTATATTAGTTTTGTGGTCAAACAGGAAACTTCTAAACTCCCATTTACTATTCGCTGTTAGTACTACCTAACTGGTAAATATATCAGATATCTCTTTTTCTCTCTTTCCAGGTAACATATCCTGGGGAACCCCTCCGGCACTTCTCCTCATTCTGAGGATGGTACCCAAGGTAAACCCTAGATCACAAGGCCAGATCAGCAACAGGGCTCAAAGCCATTACGACATTATACTCATTATGAGCTCAACATGTCACTTATGGGAATAGAACCTTGGTGGGGAGGATAACACTCCATCCCACAACCACTCGAACTAGACCCAATTGACATATCAGATATCTCTTGTACATGACTATCAGTCATTCTTGTTTCATTAATATGTACTAGTGGACTCTCAAAACTTTGCATTAGTGTGAAATTATTCAAAATTTCATTTAGTGCTGCATCAAGAAATAAGCATTAAAATCAAAACTGTTGAAATTTGTCAGTCTGCTTGGGCTAGTCATCGACATGTGGTATTCTATTTGACTCCAGCTGGAGCACGACTTCCTGGATTAGTCAAAACAGATGCAATAATATTGATATAAAAAGTGATATTTTCCATGTAGTTTCCGTGTTTGCCTAGGATAACTCGAGCTTTTGACCTGTAGACAACTACAATTACAAATACTTGACATTTACATGGGATAAAGAATGCTGTTACCTTCGATTGAGTATGTTAATGATGCCTTATATCTTGGCTCATATGGTTCCTAGATGTGCCAGAAGCATTTCTAAAGTTATTTAAGTGATTGCTTTTGCTCATAGAAAACATTATTTAGTGGTTGTTTTTATTGTCTTTGAAGCCCAAACAAAGGCATTGATTATGCTTGCTGGACCATTCTGCTAATTATTCATTAATTTCTCGATTTCAAAGCTTCATGCATTCCCCTGAGATGAAGGGGATATGATATTGCTGAAACCCAAGAGTGCTTTCTTCATATGAGTGAAATTGAAAAGTTGAATCATGTTCACCTGAGGTAATCTCGAATTGTGTTCACATGAGATTCTTGCTCAAAAGTACAGTTAACGAGATCAAAGCATGTCTTCTGTTTTTTGATTTAACATCTCCATTTGCTCCTTGATTTGAGAGTTATCTTGATGGCTGAAATGTAAATGAATACCCAAAGCTGGAAATGAATCCTTCCATAAGGTATTCATTTCTCTGTATGAGACACCAAATATGATGTCTTCACAGCTTGGTCTTTTTCCAATGTTTAGTCTTTGTGCAAAGAAATAATTGCTCCATTATTGCAAGGCATTCCATGACAAACAAAACCTGTTCATACTGATTTTGTGTTCTTGGATATGCAGTGACAATATATATACATGGTGTTTTCCCATTTCCTGAATTGATAAAGGCCCAAGTGAAACATGCATCTTTGTAGTATAATAAGTGGGGTGCTTACATGATTTGGAAAAGGTTTATTCCGTTAATGTAGGATATTTGCACGAACTAAGCAGCATTGAGAATAAGAAACTTTTGCTTATGCTATATAATGTATATTTAAATTGAAAATGTAGTTGATGTTATTATTTTTCAAATGAGAATTTCCATTGTCAATATATCAGCTGTATTTCACACTGAATATGCGATGAGATCTAAAAATTTTCAATTGCCAAAATGTCAGCTGAAATTACATTGGAATTGTAGAAAAGCATGCCCACTTGAGAAATTCAAGTTTACGTCAGGCCAAGCGGGATTTTAAAAATTAAGCATATGGTAGAATGATTGGCCTGCAATGGTTTAGCCTGGACTCATTGAGTGATGAGATTTGCAGAATCCTGGTGCCGTTCTCTAGGAAACGAAGCCTAATCTCAGTTAATCTCAACTATTCTGGAGTATGTTTTTAACAAAACTTTGCTCCATAAACACTGCATTGAGCCCTTAAAGAGAAGGATACAGCTAAAAAAAAGGCGAGTCCACTAAATGTTGAAGGGAAAGGTAAGATGTATGTAATGTATGAGGGAAGTTATTCAATTTTTTTAATTTTTTGTATACTCTATTACATTCATGAAGCGATGAATACATCAATATGAGGGTATAATTTGATAAAAAACTGTTTTCCAAATTGCTGAATAATTCTGTAGGAAGGATCTCGTAAAGGCTTGGCCTTATATGATCTGCCTTGCCCTTTAATGCCTTTTTATCTAAATTAAAACCATCTTCTATGGTAGACTCTTTAATTGGTGTGAAGTTTATCTGTTTATATTTTAATTTTTATTATCTGTCTCTTTAATATTATTGAAGATAGGTTTGTTGGGTTGCAGTTTAGTGGCTAAAATGGGCGGTTGCCATGTTGATGACCCTGTTCATGCTCTGGTGATTATATAATCCCATTTTTTTTAAACCATGGGAATCAGTAATTGGTAGGTTTAGTTCCAACTCTACTGGGTGCAACTATAACTCTAGAGTATATCCAACAGGCAAGCCAGATATACCAATACTTTATGACTTAGCAAGAATCGAGACATTTACAATGGGGGTGCCTATTCTTCTAGCCTTACCACAACGGTCTCGAAAATTATGTTATTGAGAATTTGATGACCTAAGTTTAAACGTTAGCAAGCATAAAGCCACATAAATGACGTTATTGGGAGAGTTTGATAATGTTTTATTTGTGGCATTCACTTGGAAAAAAAGAATATTGATCATGAAAGCTTTGGCTTTGTTTCATAAATTGAGAGTATGAGATACAATGGGATAAATGTCAACCTTAAATAAATGATCAATGTTTAGACTTAAATTTCCTTAGAGAAGGGCATGGCTTACCATTTTCATACGACTAAAAAGATATTGCATAACGTTGTCCAACACTAGTTGGACCAAATTTAATTGTTCATTTGCCACGAGAGATAAGAGTAGTCAATGATGAAAAAAATATACTTGACACCCCATGGACTATAGTCCTTTGAATTATTCTCCCTTGCTCGAGACAATAGGCAAAGTAGGAGGAAAACCTAATTTCATATTTAAGATAGATTTTAAGTTGGTTGAAGCATGATGGAGAGAAATGTATGAGAGCCCTAGGCATATTGGGGAATAAGAAAAATGTTTTTAAAATATAAAGTTAGGTTAGATGTATTTTGAAATTAACATTATAAAATGTGGAATTCTTTCTTATTAAAAGAGGGAATCTTCTATCAAACTTCACAGAACCATGTGCAACAAAATCTATCAAAATATAAATCTTTATATGTAATAATATAAAAATGGTAAATGATAATTTTGATGTTGTTGTCATTATACACACTTGCAAATGCTCACTTAGTGTGTCTTTGGAGGCACAATGCCTAATGTTCAAAGCCCACGTTGTCACTTTGACTCGAATCTCTTCATCTAGGCTTACTCCTAGGAAAGCCAAGGGGGTAGACCCTAGTTACTATGTGAGATTAGATGTTAATTTTAGGATTTGGTTTTAATTAGTATAAAGGTTTGGGGGAAAGATCTAGCCTATATGTAAATGCAACAATGCAATGTGCAACAATTCAAGATGAAAAACAAGCCTAGGGAAGCCAAGGGGGTAGACTCTAGTTACTATGTGAGATTAGATGTTAATTCTAGGAGTTGGTTTTAATTAGTTTAAAGATTTGGGGGAAAGATTAGGCAAGGGGTCAACTAGAGTTTTAGGGAGATAGATTTTACAAAGCTTACACAAAATTACAAAGATTACAATAGAACTAGATACAAATATTGTAAATAGATACAAAGTTACAACAAAGAGTATCTAAGAGTTACAACTAAACACAAGGTACATGAAAGATATGATTATAAACAAAGATACAAATACTAACCTAACTACTTGATTGTGCAGGAAAATAAGATACTCAAATGGAAAGCAATTACCAACACATCAAGCCTAGCAATGCTCAACAATAGAGTGTCTCCAAAGGATGCACACTCTATGTGACTGCTTTCAATGTGTAACATAAAATACACAAAACCCAACAATGAAGTGCCTTCAAAGGATGCGCAACTTAGTGCCTCCAAAGGATGCGCAACTTCAAGGAGGGCTGATCCAATATATCAACACAACTTAAACCAAGAAATGAATGCCTAAAACAAGCCTCCAAGGGCAAAGGGCGCAACTTGAGAACCACTTAGTTATTCATCCACAACATTAAAATAACCTGCATGGAAATGTAAATGTAAAGTGAAAGCTTTCAAGATTAAAATGTTGACCACAAGAAAGTAAATGCCAATTAGATGCCCCAAAGGTTAAGGTGGATTAAGGATTGTTAAAGTTATGAAGTTAATGATTAAATCTTAACTAAGTGTCAACCTCAAGACTCTCCTTGCTTGTACCAAGTAGTTGTTGGGTGCTCAAGAAGTGAGGCAAACAAGGCCCCACCTTAGCTCCACAAGGCAATCAAAGGAAATAATTTTCCTCGGAAAGGATGTTGAATGCCACAAGATCGTTCCCGACCTATCACCTTTTGTTGCTTCCTTTCAATCCCCGTTTAAGTGTCAAAGTTGGGTCAATAATGAGTGCCCTATTAAGTCTAATAAATTTAAAGCCTATGAAACTGAGGTTGATTAGTTAGTGAGTGTGTTGGGCAAGATGTTGCTTGTTAAAAGTTAGGTGCTTGAACCAAAAAAGGAAATTGAAAACTTGCAAGGAATTGAAAGTGCTTAACCACAAGATATTGCTTAAAAGAGCATGAAAAGAACTTGAACAACACTTGCAAAAAAAGAAAAATTAAGTTGCTTTAAACCATTCACAACATGCCCATGATATTTGCAATAAGATAGAAGTGCTTGTGAGAGATTATGAACTAGAGACAAGTACTTGAGAATATAGAGCTTGTAAATGAAAGATTATAAATCATAAAATAGATCACTATGCCTCCATGGGCCTAAACTAACATTAGTGTATGTTACCTCTACTTTTACTTCTAGATAATTTTTAAGCCATTAAACATATTAGAAGTAAAACACTAAACTAGCCATGCGATTTTTGAGGTTGGTTAAGCCAAATTCACTCCAAGGTGTAGGTAACAAATAAAATTTAAATGCTTTGAAAGGGAAAACAAAACAAAAAAACCACTTACAATGGCACAAGGTGGAGACAAGTCTTCTTATTTTGTGCCAAAGAGGGTTAAAATGAATGAAATAAAATGTTAAAATAACCTAGCCACACAACCTTATCCTAATGACAAGTGGGGCAAACATATAAAGAAATATTGCAGAAAATTAAATGGTTATACCAGTCTTACGATTTTGGGGCTTGGCTAAGCCAAGCTTACACCAAGATGTAGGCACTAAGCTAAATTACAAAATGCAAAAAATTATTAACAAAGAATACAAGCCTCTTAGGGACTCCCTAGGGCTTGCTACAATGCTAAAAAATGAAAGAGGAGATATGGGTATTGTTACCCAACAAGTTGAGGCATTCCTTGAGTGTTTTGTGGCCAAATTTGAGCTGTACTTCCCCTTGTACTAGCAAAAATCTTAGCTTGTCGGAAACGCTGCAAAACACACAAAAATGTCAAAGAAAATTTTTGTTTTTACACACAATTTTTTTTAGCAAGTATAATAATTGATTGACCAAATCTTGTGCTATTGTTATGCTACCAAATTGTTTCCTTATACTTCTCATCTCTTCCATCTTGCTCTCACTTTTTGAGAGGAACTTGCTGCAACTTCCTACTTTGTTAATAGAAAGAGCTTTGGAGGACATTGGTGTATCAAAAATTTGTCTTGGTACACTTATTCATTTGAGGTGGGATTGTGTTTTGTTGGAGCATTTCTTTGAGAGCAAGAATAATTGAAGCAAGGTGTGGGAGAGATGATGAGAGAGGAGAAAATTTGGTCGCATAACAATAACACAAGAATTGGTCATTAAATCATTATACTTGCTGAAATTTCTATGCAGAAAATTTCTGAGTAAAAACATAAATTTTCTTTGACATTTTTGTGTGTTTTGCAGCATTTCGAGCAAGCAAAATAGCTTGCTATTTTTTTGCAGATTTTCGCCAGTACAAGGGGAAGTGTTGCTCAAATTTGGCCACAAAACACTAAAGGAAGACCTCAACTTGTTGGGTAACAATACCCACATCTCCTCTCATTTTCATTTTCTAGCATTGTAGCAAGCCCCAGAGAGTCCCTAAGAAGCTTGCATTCTTTGTTAATATTTTTTTGCAATTTGTAATTTAACTTAGTGCCTACATCTTGGTGTGAACTTGGCTTAGACAACCCCCAAAACCGTAAGCCTAGGATATTCTTTAAATTTCTTCAATTATTTCTTCATTTGTTTGCCCACTTGTCATTAGGACAATGTTGTGTGGCTAGATTGTTTTAGCATTTTTACTCCATTCATTTCAACTCTCTTTGACACAAAATAAGAAGACTTGCCTCCACCTTGTGTCATTTTAAGTGGTTTGCTTAGTTTAGTTTTGTTATTTCAATAATTTATTTTCTAATTGTTGCCTACACCTTGGAGTGAGCTTGGCTTAGCCAACCCCCAAAATCGTATGGCTAGTTTAATGTTTTGTTTCTAATGTGTTTAATGCTTTAAAATTATTTAGAAATAGAAGCAACACACTAAATCTAGCTTAGGCCCATGGAGACAGAGTAATCTATTTTATGATTTTATGCTTTCTCAATCTTTTACTCGCAAGTTTACATTTCATTAAGTATTTGTTTCTAATTCATAATATTTCACAAGCACTATCATTTTATTGCAAGTATCATGGGCATGTGGTGAATGGTTTAAGACAATTTATTTTCATTTCTTGCAATTTATCAAGTTCTTACAGCGTATTTCAAGCTTTATCTTGTGGTTAAGCACTTCAATATTTGCAAGCATTCCATTTTCGTTTCAGGTTCAAGCGCCCAATTTTTGGCAAACAACATCTTGCCAAACA
Source organism: Picea engelmannii (assembly GCA_009831015.1). Taxonomy (NCBI): domain Eukaryota; kingdom Viridiplantae; phylum Streptophyta; class Pinopsida; order Pinales; family Pinaceae; genus Picea; species Picea engelmannii. The sequence goes on along the minus strand of WSFP011513784.1, from coordinate 5,492 downwards.
CACTAACTAACTCAATTTATCCTAGTTTCATAGGCCTAAAATTTATTAGACTTAATAGGGCACTCATTACTGACCCAACTTTGCGACTTAAACGAGGATTGAAAGGAAGCAACGAAAGGTGATAGGTCGGGGACGATCTAGTGGTGCTCAATGTTCTTTTCGGGAGTACTTCTTTCCTTTGGTCGACCTGTAGAGCTAGGGTGGGACCTTGTTTGCTTCACTTCTTGAACACCCAGCAACTACTTGGTACAAGCAAGGGTAGTCTTGAGGTTGACACTTAGTTATGATTTAATCATTAACTTAATAACTTTAACAATCCTTAATTAATTGATTGTTATGTATATATAATTATATACTAGTGAAATAATTTTAAATAATTGCATTGAGAGTATAAAGATTGTCATGTATATATAATTATATAGTAGTGAAATAATATTAAATAATTGCATTGAGAGGATGAAGCTTGTCATGTATATATAATTATATAGTAGTGAAATAATATTAAATAATTGCATTGAGAGTATGAAGCTTGCCATGTATAAGACATACTCATACATGTAGTGTGTATTATTAAGAAAATGAAAAAAAATAAAAAATAAATATGGAATATAAAAAATTTTAAATATATATAGTTTTAAAACAAATGTTCATTCGATATAGTTTGAATGGTTGGGAGGAATGATTATTACCCTTCTCACCTAGGTTCAATTCCTTGTGAGCGACATGTTGTGACTTTAAATGGGTCTATAAAATCTGCTTCTTGTTGGACCCTCAATATTTCGAAAATACTTGACCTCCCTATATTATCTCACAAATTTCAGGGATTTTTTTCATACAAGTAGTGAGCATTGGTGTGGTGAACCACATGAAAAAAAATAATTTCTAAAACAAATGTGCTTAAATACCATTATTACATCCTGTAAAGCAAAAAAAGGTTTTGACATTGATTTCTTTATATTTTTTTTTATGCTTAATAAATTCAAATCAAGTAGATTGAACTAACTTCAACCAACTATTTTTAATAATATAAAGGTATATGAAGAAACAATGAAGAATAATAATCTTTGGATTTCTTTCACACATATCCTCGTTACACTAATATATAATACAATATGAAAGTAATTTTATAATGTTAAAATTAAATAATTAGTTTTTCAATTTAGTTATACAATATAGATGGATGCGATTTATATTTTTATTATTATATAAGTATAAATCTATCTCAACTTTATTTTTTTATATATATAAATTTATTTCAACTTTATTTCTATTTATTTTTATTAAATATGTAAAGGGATAAAAAAAATATGAAGGTACAAAAAAGCTTTTCTTCTTTAAGAGAAGGTTGAGAAAATGTTGCCATCCTTGTTATACAAAAGTAAGAGTGTTTACTATAGATATAATTATGAGAGTTTAATATAGTTGTCGAAGAATGGTAGTAGTATGTAAGTATCAAGTTTATTGCTCAATGTGATGTGGTATTGTGAGTTATAAGAAAATGTATTAAGAATAAAAATGTATGGTAGGAGTGTTTCAAAGTATTAGCTTTTTGACATTTTTTTGGTAGATCAATGATACATTGTATATCGTATGTAAATGGTATGGATGGTGCTAATGGTAATGGTAATATAGTGTAATGTTCAAATGATACTGTGTAATACGATGTAATGTTCTTAGGATGGGTTTTTGGGTGTTGATATTCAAGGTTAGAGAGGCGGTTATCATTTTTAAGAGTCGAGGTAACATGAGAAAGTTTTGTTTGAAAAAGATAAAAAATGATACTAAGTGGCAAAAGAGTTCTTATGAGGATCAAGGTTGTGAAAATATTGCCATCCTTGTTTTTACAAAAGTATGAGTATGTGAAGAAAAATATTTGGCATTGGTGATATGAAGATTTTGCATGTCGGCACACTTATGTATGTTAATGGTATATTATACTTCCTATGTGAAATGGTATGTATGGTTGATAACTACAATTTGATGTAATGTTCAAATGAGCACGAGTGTTAAAGTGCTGCTTGGAATGTTTTTAGGATGTGATCTTAGGTGTTGATATTATAAGTTATAGAGAAGTTGTTATATTCTTTAAAAGTTGATGTAACATGAGTTTGAAAGTCTCAAGATTTATTGTAAGAGGAATAAAAAAAGATAGGTGCAAAAAGGTTGCTTAAAAGATGAAGATCAAAGTTGCAAAAATGTTGCATCCTTCTTATGCAAAAGAGTTATTTCCTATCGCTAAGAAAGTATAAGGAGTCTTCCGAGTTCCAAATAGAGACTAAGTAAAGGAGTATTCTTATTGGGATGGTAGTAATAGGTTATTAACTATTGTTAGAGGTAGAGATATAGTTATTAGAGTATTAAATAGCTACCAAAGTATGGAAACATATAAGTATCAAGTTTATTTCCTTACATGGCGTTGTGAAGCACGAGAAAATGCGTTAACAATAAAAATGTTTGGTATTGGTGTATTTGCATTTTGGCATATTTTTTACATGAATGGTAGATTGTACATCCTTTATTAAGTGGTATGGATGATGCCAATGTTAATGACAATGTTGTGCAATGTTCAAATGATTATGAGTGTTAAGTTGCTTGGAATGTTCTTAGGATGGGTTATTAGGTGTTGATTTTTTAGGTTATAGAGAGAGTTATCCTCTTTAAGAGTTGAGGTAACATGAGTTTAAAAGTCTTAATATTTGTTTAAGAGGGATAAGAAAATATATTAAGGTGCAAAAATGTTTTAATTTCTTATAATATGAAGATCAAGGTTGAGAAAATGCTGCCATCCTTGTTTTGTAGAAGAGTGTTTGTTACAGATATAGTTACAAGAGTATAATATAGATAGAAAGTATGGGGGCATGTAAGTATCAAGTTTATTTCCCTATATGGCATTGTAAAGCACATGAAAATGTGTTAACATAAATAGAACATTGTACATCCTATGTGAAGTGGTATCGATGATGCTCATGTTAATGGCAATGTGGTGTAATGTTCAAATGAGCAAGAGCATTGAAGAGTTGCTTGGAATGTTCTTAGGTGTTTAATATATAGGTTATAAAGATACAATTATCTTCTTTAAGAGTGAAGGTAACATGAATTTAATCAAGATTTGTTTAAGAGGAATACGAAAAGATAATAAAGTAATGAAGATCAAGGTTGATAAAGTGTTTCCAACCTTGTTATGCGAAAGTAGGAGTGTTTGTTATAGATATAGTTATGAGAGTATAATATAGTTACCAAGGTATGGGGGTATGTAAGTGTCAAGTTTATTGCTCTATATGACATTGCAAAATGAAGAAAACGTGTAAAAATGTTTGGAATTGTTGCTCCATAGTATTTGCATTTCGACATTTTTAGGATATCAATGGTACAATGTCATCTTTGGACGTGCTCGACATAGGTCATATTTGGACGTAACTTGCCTTGAGGGTTTGTCCAAGTGACTTGTACAAACTTCTTATATATGTCATCTCGAATGATCCTATTCAAGTGCACCGTGGGAGTATTTGAACAAAGGATGATGGTCCATTGAAATACTCGTTGACTCCAAAAGATTTGATACCCTTGTAAACCAACATTCGATACAACTCGAAGGGCTAGATATAGTAATGGACTCCCATGAATGGTATTCTAAGTATGGATATCAGTCTTGACCCTTCGTTGAGTGGGTGAAAGTTTAAATGCGATGTAGAAGTGAAACAAGGTTGAACACTGTCTCAAGCTAGTAAGGTCGGGCACCAAACTCTTGAAGAATGATGGGTTAGGGTATTGTCTGCTTGCATTGGGTGATGAGCCAAAGGAGAAGGGTCTCCACATTTTCAGTTGAATTTCAATCAGACTCTAGCAAACAAGGCCCCTAAACCTTTGAGCCATAAAGAACTGTGGGCTGGACAAGGGTATGCATGAGGGACATATTGGATGATATGTCTTGAAAATGTTGCTGGAAGCACTACCTTTTGAGAACTGCTAAGGATCCATAACCCTTGGTAACCCAAGGCTGAAGAGCACGTCTCAGATTGAAGCAAGGCCTTGATAATTGTACCCCCCCAAGTAAGTATAGGTATTGGTGATTTCAATCACCTCCCATTCTAAAAAGAAACAATGATCCAAAAGCACCTTCTTCAATCCATTGAAGATCAAAACCTTGGTTTTAACAGATTGATAACCAACTATTGAAGATCACATAAAATTTCCCAAGCATCTAGTTGTGTTTGCATACCCTTTGGTAATGAGGCCAAGAGGATGACATTGTCAACAAAGAGTAGAATGGATATCAAGTCTTAATGGGAGAGTACACCTATTGTTGTTTTGGATGTGATCATGTAGAAATGACTCTAGCTCATCTATGTAAATACCAAACAAGGCGGGGGGCATGGGGCACTCCTGTTTGACCCTAATGGTACTTTTGATAAAATTTGATATCTTGTGTGTAGTGCGGAGATTAATAATGATCGACTCGTACATGCGTATGATGACGGTTAATGGTGTCTTGGAAATGATGATGTCTTTGAGCCTCTAGAATAGGGCATCACGGGGGATAGAGTTGAAAGATTTTACGAAGTATACAAGCAACTTTAGATTTTCAAAGAGTGATGTGCGTCCTCAATGATGGCCTGGAGTGTAAGGATGTGATTAGTGGTTTGATGTGTGGGTTCGAACCCTGTCTGTCCCCTAGCTTTAAGTTGTCTCCCCTGGGCTCCCAAGAAAGCTTCATACAAAGAATTGTAGCATAGAGCTCTGAAAATGTGTGGCCCACCATGATCGTTTTGTTGTTGTTTTGATTCATGTTGGGGCTTGGTTTCTGGATTAGGTGAATACTGTGATGTGACCAAGACTATGGAAAACTTGTATGGATGATATGGTTAAACAGGCTGGCCAACTGATCATCTAGGGCTTGAAGACCATGTTTGAAGAACTTTCTTTGAAACCCTTCCTTGTCCACAACTTTTTTGGGATTCATCACCTGAATCGCCTCACGAATGTATTGGCATGAAAATAAGTAGCAAGAGCGGGGGGGGGGAGATCTAACCTAAATTAGAGGTTTCTCGGGGACATCATATAGGGTGCGGGTATGAGAGAACATGGAACATGGGTCTAGATCTAGCGGGAGAGGGAATGATGGGGAAAGATGGATCTCCATAATATTTTTGGAGAATGGAAAAGGGAAACACTCAAATATGTCTTCTCTGTGAGATGAAGAGATGTTTCTTGTGGCATAGGAGGTGATAGTAAGAAGTTTTGAGGTTGGGATAAGAACGATGATAATTAGAAAATGCATGTTGAATTTGGCTATGGAAAGCTTTGCAGTTTGTGTCATACCACCATATCATGGGACATGAGCTGATTTTCGGGGAATGGGCAGTAAATCGAGTGATGTAGGGATAGGATTTGAGGGTTGCTTTCCAAATGGTGCATGAAACACAATAATATTTGGTGGATGCAAAGTTTAGAGATGAGAACTAGGATTCAGAAGGAAGCATCTGGTGGAGGTA